>CAAKMY010048609.1:0-10055 GCA_901111285.1 Corrigiola litoralis | reverse complement strand
AAAGCTAGAATTTAGATGAAAATGTATTGCCAGCTCATACTTTCTGATACGAATCTAACATAAACTTTCAAAATGTTTAATGAGTTACTTTTTTGTACTAGATAGCCAAATTAACATTAGAACGTAGGACAAGCATTTTATATAAGCGGGAATAATGTAATATATGAATGAGTACTTTTGGTTTGTAATGCTCGTATATACACAGCTAACGATGGTCTGAATTCCATGTTTATATTACACTTTCTGTTGAGTTTTACCATTAGGTGTTTTATATTGAGAATTTAATTTGATTATGATATACTGAAAGCTTTTAAACTCAAAAGCTTTTAAACTCAATGAGTGGAAAAGACCTACAGATAGATTAGAGTTTTTTCTATTTCAATTGTAATTTAACATATTTCTGATGAGTGTAAATTTATACCTAAGACCCTACCAAGTGAAAGTTTTGACATTTTCCTTTTCTGCGTATTTATACACAAAAGGTAAATTTGCGGATTGGAGAACTGTGAATTTAAGAGAGAGTTTCCAAGTTGATGAAGTATACTGCATACTACTCTTGATAGTTGGTTAGGAATGTGACATGCAATTTCAACTCGTCTGGTGATGACTGTGCACCCTCTTGAAGTCTTATGATCAAGCACAGATTCTTGTTGAGGATCAGATGTTAGTCTTCAGGACTTAATAATTAGGGGGATTTCTTTAAGCCTAACACGTTGGTTTGAAGTTTTTAAAACAGCAGCAGACAGTGGTTTAAGGTGTTAATGGGGCAAAATTAGCGTTCACCAATGAAGATCCAAGGAATCAAGAAGATTTCTTTATTCTAATTTCCCTGGATGATTTCAAAAGCCAACTTGGTGAGGCCAACTTGGTGAGGCCAACAGGGCCATGCTGCCGATAATATATTATGCAACTAATCCCCAGTCATCCATCCCAAACATTGGTTTTGCAAGTGCAGAACGTCATAATGACCTGAATCAGCTATCGTTACTTGGTAATAATATGCATGTAAATACTTACGATAAGGTGATTGGAGGGTGTATAGTTTACTGGGTTCTTAATTTTAATTTTTGATGATAATAACAAACATAGTTCATTGTGAATATTCTTTAATTGTGTTTGCCAAACAAATTCTAATCTTTTTACTAACCTTATTCCTAATATATCCTCCATTAATTATATTTTGAGTGGTTGTTTATGAGTTTTGTTTTGAAGTTGGTTCATATGCTTTCAACCAGTGGCGGAGGGACATTATAAGATGGGAGTTCTCAAGACCCCACAACTTTTGGCACAATTCTATAAATTAAGGTAAAAAAAACTACTATAAATACCAAAATATTGTTATTTTTGTACAATAAGACCCCACTCTCTTCACCATGAGGGTTCTTGACTACTAAATTTTCAATTATTTGGTTATCTAAGACCCCACACCCCAAATTTTCTGACTACGCCACTGCTTTCAACGATGGATGATCAAGTTTAAGTTAAGCAACTATGAGTGGTGCAATACAACAAGTCTGTGAGATAAATTATTCTATCTTTTTAGTTAGACATTCTGTAATGAAATCAGTGACTAATGTTGTGTTGAAATTTAAATGAATGAAAACGATGAAAATTGGAATTATGTGTTATTTTGTTTAAACTACTATCAAAAAGGGTGTTATTATTGATGCTCTTTAGATTGTTATGGCACTCGATCCCACTGACACTTATATGCATTTTTTTATTTTGGTCTAAAATATGCGCATAAAGTCGCCAGGGGCGAATCCAAAATTTGAAAATGAGGATGCGGAATCCACTGTAACAAATAAAAAAACGGGGAACAAACGAGTTCAACTCCCATGAATTATAAAATTCCAAATTACAATCTACTTAAACAAAAAAATAGTTCTAATTAAAAAAAATGATACAATCCAACGAGGGTTCTTATTGAATTCGTTTATAACATCATCATCACTACCAAATAAAAGAAAAACTTTTTTCCAATAAGGTCACCATACAATCATTCAACAGTTGATTCTCATACTATTGCGGACTTTATTTTTTATGAAAGTCATTGCCGAAAATGTACAACACATCCATCAATCGTCTTAAAATAAACAAATACACAACCTATATGGACAACTCCACAATCTACATAAACAACTTCAGAATCCACAACCTTCACCAATCACTTCTATCCACATTCAACAATGCACAACACTACAAACCACAACAAATCAACAATCTACATATTATGATATCAACTAAAATCCATAAACTAAATAACACAAGCCACAAGTCACAAGTTCACAAAATCACAAACAAAAACCCACTTTATAAATATAATCCACAAGTCCACAACTAAAACATCAAATATAATCTACAATCTCATTATCTCTAAAATCAATAAATATCAAATATAATTATAGAACAAATAATTGACAAATTAATAGTCATGAAAAAAAGAGTAAATAAACAAACCTGTCTAGTGGGCAGTGGGCTTGTGCGGGCAGCGTGGGGGCGTGATCTGGACGTCTAGTGGAGTGAGAGGGTTTTATTTATTTATTTATTTATTCATTAATTAATTAGTGAGTATAACTGTGTAAGTGTACTGTATGAGAGAGGGAGAGAGAGAATGAGAGGCATTAAATTGAACATAGAATAAAGGGATGTAAATCTAGGAGGATTAGTTGGTAACTTCACATTTTTTTTATTTTTTTGAGGATGCAAATGCATCTCCTTGCATATGTCTCCATCCGCCTCTAAAAGTCGCTGATGAGAAACGAACCTTATGTTCCCAACCTCATAAGTAACTGAGTGAGATAAGAGAGTTAACTATTTGAGCTAGTTCTTTTCTTATCCTTATAGGCGTGTATATACAAGATTCGGATAGTAGGCCGTGGAAACGTATAAGTACTCTGGAAGAGTGCCAGAGAGGCAATAGTCCAAAACCGAAAATTATTATCGTTCAAAGCGATTGCCTGCTACCTTCGTGCAAGAAGGCTTGTGCCCTCACCATGTGGTAGTAGTTTAATACCCTTTCAGTTTCATCGAATAGTCGAAACTATTTTCTTTTTTGGACGGGCAGTTTCATCAATCAAATAAAGAAATTTTGTAAATTAGCCATAAAGCCGTAATTGATGGAATCATCATAATCATCTATGCTATACTGCAGTTGCAAACTTTCAAATATACTAAAAAATAAAACTTTAGTATATCATACGGCTATACGTGTTACAAACATATGGCAGATCCAGCAGCTGAAGGCTTTACTATAGGGGGTTACATTTTGCGCATTAGTCGCGAACCGAATGCCTTCCTTTGAGTTTTGGCCTTTTTCTGCATCATTAATTATAATACACTTCGAGCATAGGCGATGAGTCTGATCAATGACCGAGTGTCTGACCATGGTTTATTGATTGTTAACCACATTTGTTTTCTTCCCATTCTGTGTCTTCCCTTCCCAACTAACAGCAGATTCTGGTGCATGCATTTTCTTTTCTGTTTTCACCGCCTCACACTTTTCCGTTTACACTTTTCACTTATTCGTGCAAAATAGTACTCGAATAAATCTGATCATATGCTACGTTATTGTCGGAAATAGTGTCACTAGATTCTGGTAGCATCAAATAATTCAGGGTGATGTTACGGATAGTTTGATCCTTTTCTGATTATCTTTAATTGTGTTCAACATCTGCAGTTTCAATATGTCTTGCTGATCACTAGCTAGTACTCCGTATATATAGTTTTAAATTAAAGAAAAACTGTAAAGAAGTAAATTATCAGTTGAAAATAGCTAAAAAGCAAAATATGTATGTATAAATGTGAGTGTGTTTGAGTGTACAGCTTCACCATACATAATCTAGAATATGCAATTACTTCTATTCCACTAAGTTCTCGACGTTTTGTTTCAAAACATAAATCAATGAAATATAGATATATGATTATAAACATTACCACGTTTATACAAATCATCATCTGAGTTGACCACACAATTCTTATAAAAAAAAAAATTGAGAATCAAATGGAATGACCATATGTGTATGAGTCATAGGAGGTATGCTGGTAATAAAATAATTACATATGTACATCATAGATTCACTACATTCAACAAGAAAAATTACAAATTCGTGGCAAAACATAAATCAGATGGTGAAACCACCTACAAAATTATGAATTTATCATTCACTTAAGTACCCAAATAATAAAATTGCTCCTCTATTTTTATTTGTAATACCCTAATCCACCCTCCCCCAACTATGTTGCTCTTGTTTACTAGCACTGTTGATCTCCACCACCATCAACTTTTCTTGACACCGCCACCTCTATCCTACCATATTTTCGAGTTTCGATCGATGTAGATAGATCCCAATTTCGATATGCATTTGGCCGGAATATGCGTCATGTGAACAACTTGTACGCGTTTTCAGTATGAATTAACAACTCGTTTCAACCTTCGTGTCTGTCGCGATTTTATTCATCCCTTTCATATAAATTGGGACATAAGGTCCTACTTGAGTTACCTTATGAAAGTATATCAACAAAATTCAAGAAAAATATTTCATAATGGATATAAGAAAATGAGAAATCGTATTTGTCATGGAGTGTTGTATTCAAAGCCATAAGTCTAAAGGTGGGCCAAAATATTAAAAAAAAAAAAAAAACTTTGTGAAGTATCTACTTTATTAGGAGAGATAAGATTAAGAAAGATCTAATAAAGGACAAATGGTTGCAATTTTAATCGATCATTAGATTTTAAGGACAAAATTTATTCGAACATTTAATAAGATGAACTCCTAATTTCATAGTAAATGTGAATATCATAGCTATGAAGTTGCAAGACAACTCTACAAGAAAGGAGTAGCTTTCATGCGGAGGCGCTGGCGTGCCTACATGGTATGAGGTGGGCTCTTGGTCTTGGCAAAGTTAGGATCGTAATTTTCTCGAACTGCCTTGAGCTAGTGAATTGAAGCTTTTTGGTCATCCGACCAAACTTCCTATTGCATCCAAATGGTTGGTGGAGGAGATTGTAAAAATGGGGAGTAATTTCGAATCTTGCTACATCTTCAAAGTAGTTAGGGAAGATGTTGAAGAAGCCCCCTTGTTGGCAAAAGAGTGTAAGTGGGGTGGAAATTCGGAGTTTTTTGTTTTAGTATTTCTTCCTTTGTGTATTGCCTCCTTATCAAAAAAAAAAAAAATGCAATATATAGTCTTTGATAGCAATAATTTGCTATTGACTTCATATATATGTTCATGCATGCAATCATAGAGATTGTTAATTACCTTTCAATTATGAGTCATGTAAGCTCGTGACGAGTGTACTAGACGATGGTGAAAGCCTCTTACTTAATATGTGAGGTAGGTAAACATTATGACAATATGTGGTTAAATGAAGTAACTAAACAAGACGCTGGAGAAATTTTCTTCCACTAACTGTTTAATTTGGTAAGGCTGGCGGAAAGTGGAGATTTCGTTTTCGATTCTCAAAAGTAATTTCTAGGTAATCATAATTTGCGAACAGCCATGCATCCATCATGCATGAGTGATTTGATCGCAGTTGTCCCTTGTCCGTCGGGATGACTAACTATAAAACACAGAACTATCTCGAGACACTTAGACAACCAGCAGGCCAGAAGTTACAGCCATATATAGAGCGTGGAGATTATCAGTAAAAAATTATAAACCAAAAAGTTAATTCTTACCTATAAAATATACTCTTGATATAATATACGTATTATACATGGATATTATTTTTATCTAATTTAAATAATGACTCATTAAATCATTTCCGCATATTTGACTTGAAAGCAAACATGTTACATATTTCTCAATTTTTTTTAATTTCTTTTTTGTACTTTGGAGCAGTTATCGTAGACGAGAGACTAATAAAATTCAAAATCGGATATATATCACTTTTGAGAGTCAAGACTCAAGATCAGAGAACTTGCTTGGGTACAACTCAGAGTGCTTGCTTGGATACTCATACGTGAATAACGTGATACAACTCTACAACTACCTATACCTTAAAGCTCTTTTTTTTATCGGGTCCAAATATCTCATAAGAGGCAATGCGATCATTAAAAAGGCCGAGAGATGGGGGGATATGAGGATGAGCCTAGCTAATGCTTAAAGCATCTTTGGATTAACTCTAGGCCAAAAACCTCATTGGCTCATCCTCATATCCCCCCATCTCTCTGCCTTTTTAATGATCGCATTGCCTCTTATGAGATATTTGGACACAACACACAATTTATGAGTTTCGTTGCCTATGTTTGTGTTAATATGAGTTGTTAGTTTGGAACTCGAAATTGACCATAAATCATATGGTTTTGTAAGACAAACATAACGAGCATTCGTTCGACGACAGTTACGATCGAGCAAAATTGATCAATCATTTTTTGTCTCGTATTTTCTCCACAATAACCCTAAATGTATTTAATGATAGTCTAACATGAATAATATTTTGCTAACACCTTCTTATGATATGATGAGTTGAGATAAAAGGCCACTACTATAAAAAGGGAAGAATTTGTGTCCGACTGCCGCACACAAAAATTAGGTGCGGCAATATCTAGAATAGATAATTATGTGTTTGGAAATAACAAAAAATGTGTCTATAATAAAAAATTATGTGTCTACAAATGACAAAAATATGTCTGAAATAAACAATTTTGTGTCTGCAAAGAACAAACAATGTGTCTAGAATAGGCAATTACTCCCTCCGTCCTAATAGAATAACCCCATTTTCTTGTGGCACAAAGATTAAGAAAATGAATAATAAAATGTCCTACATGCAATATTAAAGAGAAAGAATAGCACATGGGTGGGTCACAACCCAAAATCAAGGGCGTTTATGTGATAAAAGTGTGCAAAATTTTACCAAATAAGGAAATGGGGCTATTCTATTGGGACACCCTAAAAAGAAATATGGGGCTATTCTATTGAGAAGGAGGGAGTATGTGTTTGAGAATAACAAAAATGTGTTTGAAATAAGCAATTATGTGACTGGAAAGACCGAAAATGTGTCTGGAATAGGGGACAAGCAATTAAGCACCTATGTGTCTAAAAATGACAAAAACAGTTTGGAATATACATGTTTGGAATAAACATTTTTGTGCCTAAAATATCACAAAAAGTGTCTGAATAGACACATGCGTGTCTAACAAAAAAGTATCTTCAAATAAACTTGTCTAAAATAGACATTTTTGTGTTTGTTAATAGACATAAACTATCTAAAATTGCTAACGTACCCAATTTTTAGGTGCGGCAGCCAGATACAAAAGTATCAGTTATAAAAAAAACATTAAGGCTATGTTGGCAAAACAGACTAATAATGTAGCTGAAAACTGATAATGTGACTGAAAATTGATAAGTTACATGATTAGGTAGCTGAAATTTGAAACCTGATAAGGTAACTGATTCTAATGGAAGTGTTTGGTGCAATTTGTTAAACAAGTAACTGATATTTAACAAAATGACATAAAAGACATGCTTATATTTGGAAATAATGTAAATGATTTAATAGGTAGGCTTGTTATTTGGAAAAAAGTCTTGGGACAAAAATGAAATAAATATATGACCAGTACCTTATTATTTTATAAGTTATTTGGGTTAGCTTATTTTTGATAAGCTGAAAAACACTTATAAGCTAATAAGAGAAATAGAGAATGTAGTTATCAAACATTTCTGAGTTTGGTCAAACAAGTCTTTATTAGTCAACAAGTCAATATTAGCTTATAAGCTACCTGAAATGGCGTGTCAAACATAACCTAAATGAATAATTTATATCCACCATATTGTAATCCATTCTTGGAAGGGCTCCATTATAGTGACATATATGATAGCAATAAGCGTTTTGTAGATTTTGCAAATCATAGTCTACCAATCACACATAGTTTTAGTCTACTCATCAAAGTTGTATCCAATATGGATGAGTCACTGAAATACTATTTCCTCATAATCATCCAATACGATCAGTGGCATAGTTTCATATAAAAGACATATTTACGAATTGTTCTTGAGAATATAGGGGTAATCAAGAAACAACAATAGGAAATCTAGAAGAAATTTTTTGATTGTAAAGAAACGTTGTCGCATAATGAAAGAAAAACCTTTCGGAAAATGCATGATAGAGTCACAATATAAATTGACTCACATGAAAACCCAATAGAACTAGTGCTTCAATACTTTTTTAAATTTTTAATATATATTATTCCATGTGGATTAAAACATAATTTTGGTTTATGATCGCTATTGTTATTGTTGTTATGCTTACATTAAAGACAAATAATTTATCAAAGCAACAAATGTTAAATCACCAAAACAAAATATGTGTGGTGATGTTAAAATAATCCATTGTAAATAAAGTCAATGCAAAACATTTTATAATTAATGTTGATCTCTATTTATGATTTTACAAATTTTAACCAACAATAGATTTTGGTAATATAATTAGAAACTTGTTCGATCATTATTATTTGTGGTGATTGATATATGTACTTTAGTCATAAGTAAAATTATTGTATGAAGGAATATTTCATGAGGTGGGGTATAACTCGTGATCTCAACGACTTACCAAGAAACGGCAGTTGACAAGGGATGAAGCTCATATTTCTCGATAATATAACTAACCAATTGGCCATATAAAGAAGAAATTATTGTTGCATTTATTTGAAACGTCTACAAGTGAATTGTACTGTTGTGTACTATTTATACTATGAATCTTGCGATAAATTTTTGAGGTGGTATAATACACGCTACTTAAAGCAGTTAACTTTTAAGCATATTCGTGGTGGATGCATGATACCGTAGCTAGATTCACGTGTAACACGGTTGAAGTTTATTACATGTACTATGATTTAAGTTATGGTGGGTGGACAAAGCTTAAAATGATTGATAGTAGTACTCATGATAATAAGGTGTAAATTACTTTTTGTAGCTCAATTGATAATAAAATTGTATAGTTCAGCATGATTTAGTGATAGTTTTTGTTTTTGGGTCCTAATGCTTTAGTGACAGTAGAATCAAGATTAGTGACTTCATAATGATATTCACATGGTGTCAATAACGAGAAAAAAAATGAACTAGGAGGAAATAGTTTGGTACAAATCTTTAGAAATAGTGGTTGGTAATTAGTTACAACTAGTAAAGGGTTAGAGTAGGGGTATATTTTTTTAGTTAAGCTCCAACCTATAAGTATATGCTTACCCTTAACCAAAGGAATTTGATGATAATAATCAGATGGTTTGCACTTTTGTTTTCACTTAAACATATATATGGTAGAATATATTAGAGATTGATGTTCAAGAATGATTATTGATTACTAATGATGATGTATTGCATGTCTTCCTCTAACCTATAAGACTAATTGAATACATACAAACAAAGTTCATCAACAATTCCTACTGATATATCAAAATTAAAAAAAAAAAATCAAAAGAACTGCCTTATTTAAAAAACATTAAAATCAAATATTGAGTTAAAGTTAGCGAGTTTAATATTCTCTGTAAACGCCATTTTTGTTGCGTCTGCCTCACTATATGAGTGTGTACTAACTGGACTGTGACAAAAGTTTTTTATAATTATCAAAGAAATGAAACAAGATATGGAATGTCTTGATTTATGATAACACTTGATTTTTTCACATACACTAGGTATAGATAAAATGGTGTCAAATAAATTTAGATAATTGTAGATATTTAGCTACACACATATCAAAAGACGATTTATAATTTTATCATAAAATCAATGATTTTCTTCATAAAAAAAGGCCAAATTACACTACTGTCAATTGTCATCAATGGAGATTGCTTAGTAAATTGCAAGATATTGAAAGATATATACAAATCTTGTTTGATTTATGTGACCTTATATCGGGCTTGGATCCTCTAAAATTTATTATCATATAGTTGGTAGAGTTTACCATAATTAGTAGCATGAGAAGTAGGATGCATGACCAAAACACCCAAAGGGGAAAAATGTAAATTAAATTAAAACTACCTCCATTTCTTCTTATTCTTCCCATTTCACTTTTGAGCACTATTCGTGATTAAAGATAAAGATCAAATAAACTTTTA
>CAAKMY010048605.1:0-21390 GCA_901111285.1 Corrigiola litoralis | reverse complement strand
CCACTGGTGGCGCCATATCTGGTCAGGCCCATGCTCTTGCTTGGCACACCCCCCCCCCTTTGTACTTCTGCCAATACGCAATAGGACAGAGCCACTGAAAAGTTGGGAACCGAGAAATCCAAGGACTGGTCAAGGGCCCCTAGCCCTTCCAGCACCTGCCCCTAAGCGGTGGTTCCCGAGCGTGACCTTCCTTACATTCCACTAGTCGAACGTGGGGGTCCCGTTGCGCTCACATAATGTCATAAACAAATGAAAACTATTTGTTGAGCTAACATTACTCTGCCCACTTTTATAATAAAAAAAGACGGTCTGAAATATTTGAAACATTAATTTAATTAACCAAAAAGGACAAATAATAATCAATATGTCTCCCTCTCAATCACGGGCCAAAAATCTGAATCATTATCAATCACCATCTAATCTATTTTAGGGTTCTCTTCCCTTTTTTACACATTTTATATATACAACTGAAAAAGGCACCCAACAAAAATAAATTAAAAAACCCACCACCAAAAAAATCCAATTAACAAAAAAATAAAATAAAAACAACCAAAACCACAGATTTTGGGCATAATACTAAAGATCATCTTCTTTCCAGAAAACCCTAGTTTTTATTTTTACCCTTTTATTAATTTAATTTAATTTCAATTAAAATTATCTCTCTTTTACTTTTTAGTTTTTTCTGGGTTTTTGGGATTAGGGTTTTTTTAATTTTTATTTTGGGTGTTCAAAGATTTGGTCTTTTTTTTGAGGAAGATGGATGGGTTTTCAGATGGGAAGAATTTAGTTGGGAATTCCACAGGTTTGTTCTTTTTTATTAGCTTGATCTACTTTTATAGTTTTCATTAAGTAGAAATTATATTAGTAAGTATTTGTTTAAAGATTAGTGGTTTTTAGGGGTTTTTGGGATTTGGGTATGTGGAATTATTATGATTTTGTGTGATAAGAAGGTGGAATTTTGTGTATTGTAGAGAATTTGAAGTTGGGTTTTTGTTGAAATTAAGAAATGTTACTGATTTTGTGTTTTTAACTTGGAATTTTTGTGGTGTTGTATGATATGTGGTGTTAAGATGTTTAGTTCAAGTTCAAGTTCTTGTTGGTTTGATTGTAAGTTTGACTTTGACTTTTATACTCTTTGGGATAAATGAATAGTTATGATGGTGTTCATTTTTACTTTAAGTGGATGAGGAACTGTAGGAGTTATCACTTTACGTGGTTTCGATCTCGCAATTCGGTGTATGCCGCCACCGTGGTCTCGGTTTAGATTTAGTTGTTGCCCTTGTTTGAGTGAGTAGCGTGTTAATCTTTACATTAGTTTGAATATGCTGTGAGCTGTCACATGTTGGTTTTGAGTGATTCGTCGAAGTGTGGACTTTGATTCCGGTGTTAGCGTGTGTACTCTTGACTGGTTTGCGGGTATTGATATTGAGCTAGGAAAGTGTATATGGTAGCTCTAGCTTTCTATGGTGTCATGTGTTAATTTGTTGGAATGTACTTGTCACATTCGTCTATTTGTTTTGAAGCATGAACCACTTAGTTCGAAGTTTTGCGTGGTTTCTTGTGTACATGTTTGGTGTAGGTAGTTCACTGAGCTTAAGCCACTTTTATGGTAGGACAACAGTGTCTATAATGATAGTATCGAATTTCTGGCTCCGTCAGTTCAAAAATGTATTTGAATCTGGAAACATTATCCTGTTGGCAGTGGGCAGCTGGTTACTGATCTGAATCTGTTGATTGTGGCATCTATGGTGTCTAGGCGTCTAAAGTGTAGAAACTTCTGAATAGTGCTGATTAAACAAATGGATGGTGGCTGGGGAGTTACTATTGTGTGACTGCTAATGCTTGTAAACTTGTCGTATAGTTTATACATGTTGCTTTTTTAATGCAGGTAGTTCACGATTTGATGCATCTCAATATGCATTTTTTGGCAATGAAATTCTTGAAGAAGTGGAGTTGGGGGGACTTGAGGAGGAGGAGGAGGATATACCAGCAGTTGGAATTGAAGAGGAATACCAGTTTGATCATGAAGAGGTGTGACTCTTTCTATAATCTGCTGTATTTTTAACATGTTTACTTGTGTGAACCCTTTGTTTGTTTTCTTGCTTGCTTTTTTGTTTGTTTGTTTGTTTGTTTGTTTACTTGAGCTGTATCTCAGTAAGCTCCTGTTTGAGAATAGTATTATCAAATATGAGTATTTTACTATTTCAAGTAGCCTTCAAAATTATGTAACTTGTTACTTTGGATAGCTTATTGTGCCTTTTTCTTTTTTGATGCTAGTTGAGGTCTTATGTAACTGAAGTGATAATTGAATGTTAAATCCGTATATTCCTGGCTGTTATCCAATTGAAGTTCTTTGGTTTTACAAATCATAGTTATGCTGGAAAGGATTGATGACTCTTAGGATAAGTCGTGTGCATCCATTACTTCGTGTTGCAAGATTGGGGTAAATGGGTTGAAATTTTAAATATGCTCAGCAAGTGAGTTCAGCAACCCTTGGGTGGGTCAATGTGGTGAAACACCCTGTTTGCAACTAATGTTATATAGTTTCTTTGTTGCACAATAAACGTATTGCTTGCAATGAGGTACACTGATGTTTAAAGCCCTTAGTAAACCTGTGATTAGCCAAACTGAAATCTAAGACACATTACTCATCCATATCACGATATTGATCAGGGGATAAGATATATATCCTAGATATCTGAAGACATGCTTTCTTGCCTAAAAGCTATGGTAGGCGAAAAACAAATTTCAGTGGTGTCAATTGAATAAGTTTTGCTTTTCGACTTGACTACAGACTACCTTTCCCTTGGATTATTTGGGATATGATCCGTTTTATCTTTTCCTTAATTGGCTCAATGTACCAGCTGTCCCAAGGGAGTTCTCCTCTCTTATTACAAGCCTTAATTTCTTTTCTCTCGAGCCTTGGATTTTATCTGGTACTTGCCTCAGTTTGATAGGAGAATACTGGGTTGTAGATGAAATTTTTAATTGCTATAAATAATTAAATGCTATGAAAAGAGATAGATATCACTTTATATATTAGCCTCTTCAGTTTTTTCATAAAGCTTGAGTGTTCTGGGATATGTTCTGACACTGTGCTTAAGTATTATGTAGCTCTTCCGTGATGCTTGGTGCTTGCCTTGTTTTATAATTTAATTTAATTTAATTTTGATAATGGATATCTTCATGAAGAAGACAAGGACAGGTGCAAATATTTGTTTTGAATGCTTTGAGATCAATGCTAATGTATTTATAGAAGGAAAACATGCACAACATGATTCTGTGTGCTCTTTAGCGCATGGTAGTTGTATCAAAGATTATGCGCTATCTAATCAAATAAGAAAGAGAGCACCACTTTGGCCTGGGAGAAACAAAAATTGCTAAAGGGTTGTTATTAGATACACTAATAGTAAGTGCTGCCATTGAAGCCTTTAACGGAGTTTCACTGGTTATTTTTTGATCTGTATACACTTAAGATTCACATGTAAAAGCTCTGGCAAGTTTTGTGTTCTGTTGTTTGGGAAAAGTTCTCTCTAGTTAGAGGGTCTGTCATTTGAAGTACTGATTTATATGCATCATTTTGAGGTGTACAACTAATCCCTGCTACATTTATGGTATGGATTTGTGCATTTTAGGGTGAATTAAACCAAGTCCACTGCCGCTCTTAAATTATTTCAGAAGTAGATCTATTTTTCTGAGAGTATCTGTCTGAAACTTGTGCTTAATAGGAAAAAGGATTTGGAAGTTTTATCATTGCTGAGTGTTATAGCTGATCTTTTGGAAGTACCTTGTTGAAGTATAAAATTTCTCAGAGAATCAATTTGTTCATCAGGTTGATGATATGGGATCTTTTTCGGACCTCGACGATCTTGCTGGTGCATTCTCAAAGGTAAGTCCGCCACAAAAATTCATTGATTGTTAATGATATTGGATAAGAAAGTGGACATTTTTTCTGCTTTTGTTTCCAGGAATCAGAAATAGGCCACGTAAAATGTACAATTCTATATTTTTGGGTGTCTTTTGAAATGGTTTAGTTGGCATGTGACAGCGATCAGGTGTCTTCAAGTTGCCTGTCTAGCGAGTCTTGTGTATCATCATCATTGTCTTGATTTTCTTCCTAAATTAGGGAATCATCCTACCTATAGATGATCCTTTCTGTTGTGGCTCTGAAATTTTGAGCACTACTACTAATTTGCATGTAGTCGCTAATGGTGAAATTCTACGTCTGGGGAATCTGCTAGTCAGCTGAGCAACAATCCTTTTTTATGGGTTATGAGTTACTGTATTTTGTTTCATGAAAAGATATGGTTTCTTGTCTTTGGATTGCTGTGTCCTTGTAGCTGTCAAAATCTTAGCATGTTGTTGAGACAGTTTCTAAATGTTTCAGGGTTTACCAGTGATGATTCTGAGCCAGTTCTGGTAAACTTTAGGCATGCTAACAGTTGAATGTGTGCATGTTATGTCAGCTTAGTTGAAGTGTATGTAGGATATAAAATATAATGAGTATTTGACGTGCTATTGAGGGAAATAATGAAGACTGAGTATGTTTTGGTATTCTATGATTGTTTGGACTGTCCTTCAGAGTAACTTTTTCGGAGACTAATTCCTTGAACTCTTGTAATTTTCTTTGTCGAAATAGAAGCCCTTGACATATTAGAAGTTGTCCATCATGCGGACTTTCGGAAAGGCTCTTGAATTTTCCTTTTTCTTTTTCTAAGTTCTTTATTCTGATACACATCAGGTGCTTTTTTTAGGAAAACATCATGTTATTTTTGTCAGTCTTCCGTCTATGCTGGTTGCCTGTCTAGCATATATTTCGTCTGTGCCCGTAAAAAGGTAAACTGGTTGACAAATTTCCCTTTTAAACTTGAGTGCTGTGTGCTAGTCCAAGAAAAGTAGAAATCGCCATTTTCTCATGTCACCTTGGTCCTTTGTTGCCTGCAATGTTTATGAAATATCAATTTGATGGTATACCTCTTTGTTCATATCTGTCATCTTCATGCAGTTGAACACGGCAGTCAGTAGACCAACAGGTGCTGGACTTATTGGTGATAGGGGGTCGAGAGAAAGTGAGTACATGCATCTATCTCATGACATTGATTTGTTTCTTGTTTTTGTTGTCTTCTAGCTTTATTGTGTTGAGCAGTTGTGGTTAGTGGGCTTTTGTTATTTTTCCTTGTGTTTCTCTGGAATGCCACAAGTTGCTTACTTCTTGTTATACTCTTTATCAGTGATACAGGAATATTTAGCATCTGGTTATGTACAACTTCAATATGTGCTAATAATTGATGATTAATTGCCCTTTTGAATGGCCACACAATTGGCTGTTTGATCATAAATTTTCAATTCTTTTGTATGCATATGTTATTTCTAGATGATATAGTGTTCTTGTGATGCGCAAGGTTGGTGTTATGTGGCTTGTGAAATTTATTTTGAAGCTTAGGAATATGTGAATATTTTGAACGTGAGAATGGTGCTAGTTATCCCTGTTCCCTTCTTTAAGACATCTTTCTTTTGTCCGGGAGGTTAGTTTAAAGGTTCTTATTTCAGGGGCAAAAGGAGTTGCCATCTTTGTAAATGTTATATTTTTTTTTAATATGGTGTGCTCTTATTCCCACTTGTATTCCTAAGATGATTCGTGTTTCTTGGAATTTTTTCTTAGGACAAGTTTATTGGGAGGTGTGAGCTTTACTTTGCTTTCTGTAGGTTAGAGACTTTTCTATTTCCCTCGTCTTTCATGTGTACACATCATTTCATTTGCAATCATTTGGTAGCAACTTCTATGAATTTCTTCGGCCTTGTAGACTATCTGGATGGCGAAGAGGTGAGGGTCCCTTGGTGGTGTTTGAGAAAAGAAAAAATTAAATACAAATACCAAGGATGATCTACAGACCTTTGTGTGCTGTCCTGTGGACATATTTGGCATCAGTTTTTTCACTGTCCATTCCTTTTGAATTACTAACACAAGTTTCCGGTTTATGGTTGCTTTTCAGAATCCGGAGGTCTTTTGACTCTGTTAAGTTTCTTGGTTTTGGGTTTTAAAGGGTCCCTCAATAGGTTGGTGGCTGCGTTTTACTTCCCGGTATCTGGAGTATTTCCCGAAAGCATAGCAATATAATCCAAGAGCTAATCTGAATAAACTCGTGTTTGTGATTCTTTGGGCACCAGAATATCAAACCACGAACTAAGAAAGGCCTGACAGAAAGGCATATTGACTAGGGAATCAGTAAATTAATAAGTCTAATACTGATTATGACAGTGAGGGACTGAAGAAGTCTTCCTTAACAGGACTTGTTCTCTTGTTTAGCTTTCCATTCGAAGGACTCCTTGTTCCTCTTAGATCTCCTCTCTTATTTTATTTTTTTATGAAAAACATGTTCTTATTCTTACCAAAGTCCCTTGATGGAGAAATTGCAGACATTCTCATCCTTAGAGGAGCTTTTAGCTATCTGGCAGGCTAACGTTCCTCTATTCCCTTGTTTCTTCTACTTCCTTATTTTGTAAGTGGTTTTTGTAAATCATTTCTTTTATTTCTATTGTCTCCTATATGTTTATTTTTTGAATGTTTTTGTTGGTTCCATAATCTTTCTCCGTTAGATAATTAAGATTTAGCTTTTGGGAGCTTGTCATCTGAAAACATAAATTTCGTTAAAAACTTTTTCCCAGAAGGCTTTTCAAGATAATGATTGATTGCTGCTGCTCTTGTTTCTCATATTAGTTCCCTCTTCCCTGAAGTGACCTGTTTTTTTTGTTTGATACCTTACCTGTCTATTGGAGACTGAAGATCTTATCCATTATTTGATCTCATGATTAGGTATAAACCAAGAATCGACCTGCAGTTTCGTTTTTTCTTGTTGGTAAAAGGGAAGGATACTTAAACTGAGCGCTGAAAAGGGGAGCTCAATAGTTTTTTTGGAGACCCTTATGCTTTCCTATTCTTTGGGTCTTATGGTTGGAGGGAAGTGTTATGATATTTACTTATAAGTTCGCTGGTTGTGAATCCTTGTTAAGGGTTGTCTTATTTGCTTTCCGTGGTGTTATCCTGTAGGGATATTTTTCGGAACTGCTTGTCTATGCATTTTTATGTGGATGTGGTTCTTTTAAACTGGCTTGTGCAGATTCTTGAATTCAGTGAGTTCAGACTCTCTTTTGATGCACTAGCATATCTATTTGTCTGTTGTGGGGGACATGAAATTAGGGTAAACTACCGAGAGCTGCATCTTTGGGTATCTTGTGTTTGGGATTTGTTAGCAAGCTGCTTACCTCTCTCGAATCCTATACTGGGGGGAGTATCTCAGCAGTATTCTTTGGATGATTCTGCAGCATTCTATTGATTTCTTGGTTTATTCACAAAATGTCCTGCCTACAAAAAATTCTATGGCTGTCTGTTTGGGGTTCATCTTTGAATATTTCCAAGTCACCAATGCGCAAAATATACTTTCCCATAAACTTTCTGTGGCAGTTATCTTGAATGTTTGAAGTGTGGCTGAGTAGTTTCATTAAATTTCACTAGACTCCTGGTCTTTTCTGATGTTGTTTCTTATCTGAAGCAAGAGATAGTGGGAGAACTCAGGACCTGTTTTGTTTAGTATTTTTTGTTCGTTTTATGAAAGTCTTTGAACTTTTTTTGTTCTGCTAAAAGCTAGTGAGCGTTATTTTTTTTTATGAAATTATGTTCTTTTGAGGTTGTGGGGAGGTTAAGCTAGGTGGTCTCAGCGGGTTGCCCCACCCTGTCCAGAACAAACAACAGGTGGAATAAAGAAAAATACGGATAATGGTGGTTGTCTGTACCCTGGGTGTGCTGGATATCTTATCTTTTCTGTAATACTTCACTCAAGTATGTTTATTCTGAACTTAAGTCAGTATGCTCTCTCTAACCATTACTAGTTCCTTTAGGTTCGTCTGTTGCGGATTGGGCACAGGATTCCGATTATTCTACCTGGTACAATCAGCAGGTTAATCATCCTGGTGATGTTTCTGAAGGGAAAAAGTGGTCTTCTCAGCCATATGCTTCTCCTGCTCACATTCAAGACTCAAAGTTATTGCATCGGACGTCATCATATCCTGAACCACAGCCTCAGCCACAATTTCCACCCCAAAATCACCAAATATTTTCTACTGAACCAACCTTTCCTTCATATTCTTCCCCTGGCAGGCCACAGATGATCTTACCAAATTACCATGCTCAACATCCAAACAATCCCTACCTTCCTGGTGGACCAAATATGGGATTGCATTCACAAACATCCCTTTCTGGTCCCTTGACGGGCTTACCTCATAGTCCCCGTTTTGCTGGAAATATGCCTCAGTTCTCTCCCCCTAGTCGTTCTGTTGAGACTCGCCCCCCTGGTCAATGGTTGAATAGTTCCAATGGTTTGAACAATGTAATGCCGCAGCAATTGCCTCATCAGAATGGGTTGATACCTCCGCAATTGATGGGTCAACAACAGCAACACCATCAGCCGCAGTATAGAATGCACCATCCAACTCATCCACCTTATGGTCATCTAACAGGGGTGCATTCTCAAATTTATCCTCAGATGTCTCATTCCATGCCGATGAACAGATTTGATGCTATGATGGGTGTTTCGGATCTCAGAGATCAAAGACCTAAATCATCACAGAAGAATAGACAGAATCTTCGTTATCCTCAGCAGGGTTTTGATCCAAATAACCCAAGGGGTGATGGTGCGTGGCCAGTATATAGGTCAAAATATATGACAGCTGATGAGATTGAGAATATTCTTAGAATGCAGTTGGCTGCAACACACAGCAATGATCCATATGTCGATGATTATTACCACCAAGCTTGTCTCTCCAAACGGACTTCTGGGGCTAGGTTGAGACATCATTTTTGTCCAACTCAACTCAGGGATCTTGTTCCACGAGCTCGTCCTACTGATGAGCCCCATGCTTTTCTGCAAGTTGAGGCTTTGGGAAGGATTCCTTTCTCCTCAATACGCCGGCCAAAACCACTTCTTGAAGTTGATCCCCCATATTCAACTAGCTCTGGTTGCAGCGATCAGAAAATCATTGATAAACCACTTGATCAGGAACCTATGTTGGCTGCAAGAGTTACTATTGAGGATTGTCTTAGTCATCTTCTTGATGTGGATGATATGGACCGTTTCCTTCAATTTAATCAGTTCCCAGATGGTGGTGCTGAATTGAGACAAAGGCGGCAAAACCAGCTGGAAGGTCTAGCAACATCACTTCAGCTTGTAGATCCACTTGGTAAAGGTGCGCAAGCTCCAAAGGATGATCTTGTATTTCTCCGAATAGTTTCTCTTCCCAAGGGACGCAAGCTTCTTGGGAAATACCTCGGCATGCTATCTTCTGGCAATGAGCTCCTTCGGATTGTCTGCATGGCAATCTTTCGGCATTTGAGGTTCTTGTTTGGGCTTTTTCCGGCTGATCCTGCTTCTGTCGAGGCAACTGCTAATCTTGTCAAGGTTGTATCATCATGTGTTGGTGGGATGGATCTGAACGGGTTGAGTGCGTGTCTTGCTGCTGTGGCATGTTCCTCAGAGCAGCCTCCACTCCGTCCTATTGGGAGCTCTGCTGGAGATGGTGCATCTGTCATTCTAAAATCGGTTTTGGATAGAGCAACTGATTTGTTAAGAGGTCCTCATGCTGCTAACAGTTACAACATGCCTAATCGGGCCTTCTGGCAAGCATCATTTGATGAGTTTTTCAATCTATTAATGAGGTACTGCTTAAACAAGTATGACAGTATTGTACAGCCATTGCGGATGCAGGGATCATCAACCCTGGCTGCAGTAGGATCTGATGTGGCAAGAGCTATTAAGAAGGAGATGCCAGTTGAGCTTTTGAGAGCAAGTCTTCCTCATACTAGTGAGAATCAGCAGAAGCTTTTACTGGATCTTGCACAGCGTTCAGTACCTATTGTTGGCTCTGCTGGTGGTCATGGAGGGGATGGTAGTTTTGAAGGTTGATAAATTATTGTGGCTATAATCCTTGAGTTGATGCAACAATTAGTCACTGAGAAACAAGTGTGAAACGGTATCAATTGAATATAGTCAGATTGGGTCGTAATGCAGCCTCTACATGTTTCTGCCTATTGCAAGAATGTGCGGTTGATCTGTTGAAACCCCTCAGTTTAGTAAGAGACAAGTCGGGTGTCATTTCAGTTCCTTGGTTATTGGTGGAGCTTATTTTTTGTAATGCTCTGGTTAGACTAGGATGTACAGGGTTCACTAGAGGATTCCCATGTTCCTGTGATATTTTGTTTGAAGGGCCTGGGAGAATTTTGCAATGTCACATTCACGCTCAAATGTGTTCTACTGTTCCATATAACTATTGGCTTGAAATTAAGATGGTAGAGAGCTCTCACTGTTTGGCACTGAAATCAGGCGACTGATGGCATTCTGTGCAATCGAAGATGATGGGTGCCTGCTTGAGTTGTAGACTTGTAGCAATAAACTAATGAGTTCTGATGAAAGTCTAGAGTTGTTTTTAGGCCTCATTTCCTACAGCAGGTTGTTCACTGTTTTGTTTTTTCGATCAATGTACATTCAACTACAGCTACTGCTGTTTTGGTTACATGATTATGTTCGTATTGCTTCCTTATACCTCCGTTCCTATCTATTTTTCCTACTTTCCATATCTGGGTCTCTCTCTATATATTATTCATCCCCTATTTTTGGCAGTTTTTTGAGGGGTCAATTTATTGAGTTCTTTATTAGATTTCAATGACAGGAATCCAGGCTTTTCTTTCTCCTCATCGAACCCCTCCCTCCACCCTCCCACCTCTCCCCCCTCCACTGCCAACTCATGACCTCCACTCCCTGTTACAGTCCACCACCACCTCCAGACTACAGCCCACAGTCGGACACACCCCCTGAAACATGCTATTTCTAGGTAGATTCATAAACACTAAAGCTCCCACATTTGCCATGGATGTAGCAAAGTACCAATGGCGCAAACTTTCCCCTTTCCCAAAGCACCACGAACGCCTTTAAGCCATCTAACCCTATGACTTCCACTTACGCAGAATTTGCATCCCTTTCTGGGACACGAAAGCAAGCACCCTTGAATCTATGATAGCTTTGTATAGAGAGATGCCAAATCGAGCATTAAACCACATCACTATAATCATCAAGATGGTAATAGCGAGATGACACGGTGGGACGCTGGGACACATGGTTCAGTAAGTCAGAGGAGTGGAGTGATAAGGGTATGGGTTACGTGGAGAGTTTAGGCGGGCTGGTGGTGGTGTTGAAGGGCAGGTTAGTGAGTAAGGAGGATGCGTAGGATGCTGGTGATTGGTGAATTCGGTGGATGTGAGAAGAGCAGGTCTGGATAAGAAAAGTGCACATACTGTTTTATTGTTATTTTTCTTGGTTGCTCTGCATTTTACAGTAGGAAGAATAATATTTCCTCATCTTAACCAGGGGCGGAGCTAGTGTTCCTTCACTCCATCAAATGGCGGTAACGACATGATATTTATATAATCACACTTTTCGATAACATGTGTATGATAAAGACAATAGAGCACCTATTTACGTGTGTGCTTCAGCTTACAAGATCCACGATGTTCCTATGTCATGGAAGATTGGGACACCATTTTGAATAAAAATATGATGAAAAAGATATCTTTCCATCATGAAAAAGCAAAATGGTATCTGCACATGGAGCAAGCAATATAATGTAAGCAACTAAACTAGAGACCTCCGTATAAGGGTATCTACACAGTAAACCTGTAGTAATTCCCGAACCACATTGCTGAATTGAAGCTGTAACTGCTTCAGTCTTCAACCCGAAAATTAAATTTATGAAGTATTGATCCCCAGTCGCTCCTGAGAAAGTCGAACAGAGGCGAGCCGAATTATTTCAATAATGCCCTCATCAAGAACATCAAGCTCACCAGAACAACGGAGATTACTGTAAACAGGGGCGATTATGTTTGCAGCAACATTAACTAATTCCCACTGAGAAAAATTAGCAGCAACTTGAATTAATTCAATTGACAACTCCGGTGAGTCCAAAAAAGAGGCAATTACGCTTGAGCATTCATTTAGAACATCATCAATAAACCAATACTCAGCAAGCCAACAGAGCTCTATGTAAGGGTGGAGTTCAAGCATCTTTTTCTTCAGATCCAAGTTGTCCCATATACAGCCTAAGACGGGTTTTGGCATGTCATTAGAATACACCCAAACGACTAGTTTACTTAGAGCTTCCCAGCTGACAGGAACCTTCAGCAGATGCGAACGGCTGCCAAAATCAAACACTCTGTTAAGAACAAGTAAGAAGGTATAACACATAAGCAGAGTAAAATTATACTTCACGAAAATCTGAACTGTGTATATCAAAAACACCCGTCGTAAATCTCCCCATGCCGAGCACTCCTCCCTCCAACAGATGCTTACCAATCCAAAAGAGAAGGTTCCAATTCAAAGAGTAAGATTGTGTATCATTTCTTATTTTCCCTTAAAAGACTAAAGATAAAGCAAGCTGCAAGCCTGCAAGACATAAAATCCAAAGGACTAAAGAGTTCTCACATAATCTAAGGCTTAAAGAATGCATCAGAATCTCATTGCTATGTTATGAAACATTGAGCACATTAAACCCCGCTATTCCTATCCAATCACAACCCCAGCCATGTTTGAGCATTCAAAAAAATCACTGAACCTCCCTTAATCCTCCTAGAGCTGTTATTTGACCAACATATGCATCACATAAGTTAAAAGCCACCCACTTGAAGCTCAAGGTCTCTACGCGATCTATATCTCAACTCCTCAAACCTGCTAGCAGGGAAGCACGGAGCAAGGATAGTAGGTTGAGGGGGCCAAAATCAAAATTTTATACTACACTATTTACTATAAAATATGAAGTTATAGTGATATTTATAAAGTTTTTTCATTTTCTCCTATTTCTTACCAGGTTATAATTCTTCTTAAGTAATTTACTGGTGTTAAATGTTTTTTCTTTTTTTTATCTATGTTTCCTGTTAACTCGTATCTTCTAACATAAGAGCTCTCACATCAGTTTCAATTTGGAATCAATTATTAAGGGCGTTTAGAGAACAACTTATTGGATATTTATATAAGCGTGGTCCAAAGACAACTTTGAACACAAAATGACTTGCTAATTGCCAAGTTGGGCAGAAATTACTCTTATACAACCTGCTACGTACAAGTGCTAATTACCAAGCAATCCTACACCGTGCTGGGCAGAGCTGCTAATACATTCTCATGACTAATAGTAATATTTTGACTTGCTTTTATTCTGTATGTTCGTGAATTGAAAAGTGAATGAGAAAAACGACGAAAACAAAACTGAGTGTGGAAGTTCAAAAGCAAAAGAAAAACAATGTCCAAGTTAGGTGAGGAAGGTGGTCTTAGGTCTGAGATCAGCTACCATGATAATATTATAAAGAAAAATAATGACAAGAAAACAGGGAGAAAAAACGATGGAGACAATTTAAAAGAAGGTAAGTAGGAAGGTAAAAGACCAAAGAGATGGTAGCAACAGACAGGAACAGGGAAGAGCTAAAACTTTATTCCTCGGAGAAGATTAATTAGTCATCTGTATTACCTGATTATTAATTGCACTGAGATATAAAAACAATTTTTGTTAAGTCAACAGGGGCCAAGGCCACTTTTGGCCCCTTCCTAGATCCACCTCTGAGCAAGGAAGGCTAGCACAAGGGTAGCGGTTTTGTCAAGCGGTTTGTCAGAATGCATCATATACACCACCAAATATTCATAGCGAGGACAGAAGATGATAGATCATCAACTCACTGCGTTTTTTTTTACAACTTCATTTAGTACCAAATTGCATCAACCACATTGCGAAAAGGGGATAGCAGATGCACTATAGTCAGCACTAGTTAACTCATTGGTCCAATGAACTATTACAAGTACCATAAAAGTATAATACTTATATTGGCAACAAATATTTACAGTACCAAACTGCTTCTCTGTATTGAGTTTGGAAATTAGAGCACAATTTGCAACAAGAAAATGAACAAGTGGGAAGCGGCAACAAGAACTATACTCAGCTAAGGAGGAGACTTGCATAGATTATATCCACTCTTGTGATGAGATTTATATCTTACTACCCTACTCTTGTTACTATACAATTAAGTAGGTCAGAACTGCAACGAGATTAATGAAGCATGGCAGATGACTGCTAATGCAGATGCAGTACCATGGGCACTGAAAACTTTATCATACTAATGTGGACGTGCTACACTGGATACACAGAAAGGAGGTACCCAATGTGTCATTTAGGAAGCTCCAACTTAAATTACAGAGAAAACATTAAAATTCTCATTGAAATAATTCCTCAAAGCTCAAACCAAACAAGTCATACCTACTTGTAGTTCATTCAGGATTTCAGTTTTTATCAGTCATCACATTTGTTCTATGTGAGGCTGAGTGACAACAAGACTTAATTGACAGTCATTTACTCAGTCATCAACATTACACCCTTGCTTCTTGCAACCATCAGTTGTCACTACACCTGACAGCATTTTCTAATCAGCAAATTTAATATGATTGCTGGGGATGACTGAGATGCTAAGCCCACATGCATATTCGGTTTTGTTCTAACAATAGTTCGCATATCAATGACACCCTACAACGATCAATGAGATGAAAGAGGTTCGTTATCACCTAGATGTCTCTAACTCCCTAATGATATGGAATACAGAAATAAGTAGTGAACTAGCGATAGACAGGCAAAAACGAGCACCCAAAACAGAAAAGTTGCAGTATATTATACTCATTACTTGATCGAAGTTCCACATGGATGACAGACATCCAAAATAGTCTTTATGAACAATATACTCCATTTTAGCAAATCACAAGAAAACTACTGACATAAATAAGTATATTAGTACCTTTCCTGCATTCCTGATAAAAATAAAGCCCGCATATACTCACAGCTTGAACCTAGAATAAATTTGTGGGCATGGATGTGAGGCACATGAAAAGAACAGCAGGCGCACGTCCATTCTATATTTTCGGATGATTTAGCTTCTAAAATGATGTCTCTGGAATTCAGAACAAAATCACATTGTCAGATACATGATGATGGCACTGACAAATTGATATAATCACACAAGTCCATGACACAAGTTGGAATAGAAGCTATCAATATAAAAAACCTAATCGTCCACTTTCATCAACTTCCTAAAAGATATAACACGAAACAAACTATGAATTTTGTAATCTGTTAGTGATCTAGCTATTTCTCCCTACAAGATAAGGTGTCTCAAACTCAACTTTTTCCATCTCAATCACATGATAAACTACCCAATGAAAATGAAAATAGACATGTCACAAAAGCTTGATAGTCCTATTGTATCTAGACTTTTTATGAATTCACCACCCGAAGATAGACCATGCTCCCAAGTGTACCTTTTTGTCATTTAACTTGTACCTTCAAGTTTTTTATAAACATTTTCTTTAAAAATATGAACCTTTTCAATATTTAAAAGGTATTTTCTTATCATAAAGGGTACTGGAAATAATACTGTAAGGTACATAAAAAAATATCAAAAGGTACAAAAACTTAAAAAGGGAGCATGTGCTCTCAGGTGCAACTAATAATTTTACCTTAATGACACTTGTTCACTATAGTGGCCCATTATTATTTTTTTCATTTTGGGGAAGGCAGTGGAGAACTCAATACTCAAAATTTAACTAAGGGGAAAAATATTTCTTATGGCTTACATTCACTCAGTTATTGAAGAAAGGGGATGCCATGTAACATTAAGGAGGAAGGGGGGGGGGGTTGAATAAAAAGATTTCATATTTGGACGATGAACAAATATTTGTCACGTTGATTCATCAGAGGAAAGAACCTTACGAGAAGTGATATCCAGATGGTCCGAGAGCTATAGTGAGGTCAACACTGGGTATAGAAGTAGCCCACTTCGGTCTTTTGTTGCACAAAAGCCTTAATAAAGGTTGCATCTTGCAGTGTTTTGCGAGCATTTTTAATTTTAAAACATCGTCTCGTCCAGCTTGCAGACAACCAGAGTATACGAACTCTAATAGTTTCAGAATTGCTTGTTCATCAACTTGAGCAGATAAATTAACTTCCTTCTTGGTCCTTGGACATTTTTTTATAGCTTGTCTTGCAGAAGAAGAGTTGAAAATAGATGTTTCTTCATCAGAAGAATCATCCAGGGGAAGCAAGGATGGACACCGGATGAGAAGAACCACCTTGTGAACACTTAGACACTGCCCATCTCGAAGGATGAGATACAAATCACTATACTCTTTCTCCGGCAAAATTGAAGCAATTTTCTTACCTAGTTTAGTTGGGAAACCATAAAATCCGAGAAAGCTTAGAAGATATGAACAATGCCATCTCAGCCCAGAAGAGGTAGTATCTACAAATATATCCTGTACATCCTTGATGAATGACTCCTTTTCGTAAATTGTCTGCTCACAAAAAATGTCTACCTCAAGACCTTCAGCTTCATGACAGTTGATCAATTCAGCTAAACTCCAGAAAGACAAAAGCAAGAGAAATTCCCTGCCTTCCCAAAGACAATCTTCTATATCTTTTGTACAACAGGTCCGTCCCTTAGCCACAGCCTTCAAATGAGGACTTAGGCTGACCCTTTCGCTATGGACCTTATAGCCCAACCACCATCTCACAAAAGCCAACAAAATTCTTATTCCCCCTCTTCTAACGACACGCCTGTAAAACTGAGGTAATCCAGAGTAGCATGTCAGACCTATCAGGCTAATCAACATTTCACATTCATCTGGCATCCTGGCAGTGTCTTCAGAATAAACAAAGTGCATAGATTTCAACAACTTCTTGTAATGTTCTTCACCCTCAAATCTAAGTAATTCAGACAGTACCAACCTGGCCTGGGATGCAATGTACTTGCAAGGTGAATACATCATCATCAAAGTGGCTTTTGCTGCTGATATACTCCTGAATGTATATGTCCTATCAGCCTGACGAAGAAGGCGTTCTCTGCCTGTTGAGTCCACGAACGCCACGCTTAAAAAAAGTCAATCAACCGCAAAGTGTATATGAATCAGCACCAGTTTGTTGTTGACAGAAAAGAACAATTATGTAAGGAGAGACATACTATAGTATATGAATAACACCAAAAAAAAAAAAAAAAAACCTGTGTAGCATCATATGTGACATTACCATGCACAACCAATTAGGACCCTCATGTGGAGCTCATTCCCATCCTTCTGGGGATTGAAATCTTCTTCACGTTGGGCTGAAAGCCATCCAATAATATCCCAAACATATGCCCTCAATTCTAGAAGAAAATTGGCGTTTAGAGCCTCTCTACTGATAGTTATAAGCTCTGTTACTGAGCATGACAGTTGATGTGGATTAACATTCAGGAAATTGTGCGATAAAAGATTCAGGAGGGCTTTAAGGACTCCAAGCTTCCATAAATAACCATGATGGTTTCCCGGCCACCGGGTAACCAGTGCTAATCGACATGCTTCCATCGCCAAAGACACTTCCTGATTAGAAACGTTGGAATGATGCACACTTGAATAACTCATTGCACAGATGATAGACTTGACTAGAGGTTCACAAGAGAAACTCAATACTTTGGAACATAAATCCTCATTAGCCTGGTCAATTGAATAAGATGACATTCAGAGTAAGGAAAACCAATTGAAACGAACATATCAAGAGATAACAGTCATTACCATTAAACGCTGCGCAACCTTAAACGCCAAAATCCGAACAGAATAAGGCTGTGATTTGCCCATGCACTCCACAGATTTTTGTACGAAGAGCTCCCCATCTTCCATCACCATCTGTGCTCCATTACCACATAGAGCTGCAAACAACAGTTACTAGGTTTAGACCATCTTGAAGGTTGAAACAATTAGCAGATCAACAGGCTGCAGCAATGCATATTTACCACAGGTCGAGAATACCTAATGCAGAATAGAATTGTAAAACAGCAGCTTTGACACTTGCATCAGGTTTGGAGAACAAAATCTCCATAACTTCATATAATTTGGCATTACTCCAAACAGCATACCTTGAAGGGGGCCATAGCAGCATTATTGAACTCAAAAGAGAAGTCATCTCCAGAAAATACTCGATGGCTGTATCCTTCTCAGAAAGTTTTTCCAGGTTACTGATTACTTGAGTAACTACATCATGTTTGACCAAAATCTCCCACACTTCTTTTTCTCTCTTGACACTGAGATTTAACAGAATTACATTTAAAGCAGTTGCACTCATGAGGGCAACTTGAGATTGATGATTGGACAATAAGGATGGCAAAGGATGAATAAGATGACCAGCATGCGGCTGCAACATTGAACTAGGAACAGCGCTGACCAATTTAACCACAGCTTCTGTTGCCATTGTTAACACAGTCTCATTTGGTGCTCGGAGGACACTTCCCATTGCTTTCACCACATCAGATATTGCATTCTGAATCACAAGCAAACATGGAAGTCAAAAATTTTAATGACCAATTTGAAACTATTCACGTAATCAAAACGAAGCCTTTTGGTCAAATACTAGTTAGCTCGTTTTAGGAAGTTGCCATTTCAAAAGTACTAAAAAAATTAATAACAATATTTCAACCTTGTGTAAAGCGACCACTCACTCAAACTTGTGTACAGACAGTAACACGTAAATTTTCACAAGTAGAAATGTTAGTCTACATAGATTTTGTCTTCAACATTTGCGCGGAATATTTTCTACAATATTAGGCCTTTTAAGTTTGGAGTTCTGGCTTCGCCCTTGCATGTACTTTAAGTCCTATATGCCATCACCCACAAACATGATTTGACTGGCTGGTCCGTCTAAATAGATTTCAGGAGTTCTATCAGCCCACATGCTAAGATAATTGCTCTCAACAACTAACAAGTATTATGGCTGGACCAAATGAGAATAATGGATGGATTTGGTAGAAGCTAATGTCATCATGGAGATTTCATGAATCCACACAAGTGTGGTGGTAATCCAAGAAATAAATATAGTCAAAGTGAAGACAGAGAGTGCAAAATGTGGATATCTTGAATAATTGTTACACAGCTTAGAAATATAAAAACGTGGAAGCAAACACATGAGATCGCAGACTGGTGACAAATTATGAGAAGAGCAAACAAACATTAGAGATTTCCCAGCTCATATGCTTCATTTAGATACCTTTACAAGAGGAGTACGCAATGTCTCTGACGAAATATCATCAAGGAAAGCAGATATTGACCGAATGACCAGCCTTTGCGTTTGAACATCATTAGTATGCCATTCCCTTTCTTTATCATCAGAATACCTGTCAATAGAAAGGCTATTTAGTGCATTCTAAACATCTGACCTGATTATTGTGTAAGTTGATCAACTTGTAATAATTACAAAATATTAGCAAACCCAAGGGGAAGGGCGATCCTACTTTAAAGAATTTCACACATAAGAAAGTTGATAGATCATATTCATATTAATATGTACTCGTACAATAACAAAAGGGAGGATGTAATAGGTGATGCATGATTTCTCTTGGCTCATGTATCAGCTGCCTAGTATTAGACATGAATTCCAAACATTGCTTCCTTAATCACATCATAGAGATGAAATATCATCTATGGCTGATTTTTGCCTCATCACAAATTGGAGTCGGTGCACATCTGAAAATATCAGGGTTGGACAGAGGTAACGTAAACAAGATAATCCCAGCTCAAATGTGAACAAAAGTCCTCTGGTGCCTAACAGTACCAATGGAATCTTCCATTGTGCACATTAAATTGTTTTTGTAGGGAACGTATATACAGATACACAGAGGGTCCGCATCATATGATACTTTTTCATACAAATAAGTAAAACAGCACACATACAGTTTCTTAGTTTTTATGCCAGGCATATATAATGGAAGGTTTGCAAGTTGATTCAAACTGTAAAATTCTATGTCAAACACAGGTAACCATACCATATCGCTTAATAGAAGGTTGCTTTTAGACCAATATTAACCTAGATAATAAGTGGTTAGACACAAAAACTAGTAAGGCCTTCTCCACTGTTGACAGACACCAGTATCATTTTTCACAAATCAGTTACGGGTAGTCAGTGCATGGAACTTTGACCCTTAAAAGTAACAATTTCTTGTAGTTCCAGATCATATGCATTCCAATATGCCGACAACGTGACAACTGCTTCACCAACTGCCAATATACGGGTAGAGCTAAGAAAACTATTCAAAATAATCCTGTCATTCGGAATCGTAGGGACACTAATATTCAGTACCATCCACTCAATAACATTCTTTTAAGGTCAAATGATACAAGCCTAATCAACGTACTGCAACCAGGGTTATGAGGACCTGTGTGAATGCCAAATGAGAGGAAGGCTCTCATAAACATCTAAATATTCTCGGACTTACCCTGAAGGCTAAAATAAGGAAAAAACTTGGAATAAATGTTGATACATAATTCAAAAGAATTATAAGGAAAACTATTGGGAATACCAGAACAATATTAAGGGCTTGTTTGGTAGAGAGCGTGTAATGTAATCACCATTATATCCTACTTGGCACAAAATTAGAGGGAAATTAGGGAAAAGAAGATATGTCATGGAAAGGAGAAGTAATTACCATTACAAGGTGATGGTTCCCATTACATTAACTTCTGCAACGCTCATACTCAAGACCTCAAGTTGAACCTATGCAATCACCATTACATGTTAGTCTCCTTTTTCCCCTAATTTCCCTTAATTTTTGTCCTAGATGGGAGGTAATGGTGATTACGATTCACCCTCTTTACCAAATGAACTCCAATGGTTTTAAGCAATAAAACTTCCACTAGAGACGTGCGTGGTTCTGCAGTATTTTAGAATGTAAGAATCCTGACTGTTATATCTAAACAAGAGAGAGATCAATGAAACTTCGCGGCTTCAACTGAACAGCCTAACAAGATAAAACGCAAAAACCAATATAGTCAACATCAAAGCCTCCCCACGACGCAGACCGCAAAAAATTTTAAACTCCAAGTCAGCGTCATCTAGAAAATATTAACATTATGGCCTAGTAGCCTACAGTCAACTGCCCCTCAAAATAAAGGAAAATCTACACGCTGGATGGGAACATCATCAGAAAAAGCACAAATTATCATGTTAGACGGTCTAATTTTAGTGTTAAAATTAGACAGGTCCAATAAACAAAAGCCCAACAAAAAACACACCTAACCCACTTCATTTATAACTCTCCCCCACCCATTTTTGCATATTTGTTTATCATCTCACTCCCTAGTCCCCAACTTGCTCGTGCCCCTCCCCTTTGTTTAACCCTCCCCCTCCCCCTCGTCGTTGCCACCATGCGCCTTCCCCCACCGCCGCCTTTCTCCCCTCTCCTCCACTGCGATTCCTTTCCCCTTCCCTTCCCTTTCCCCTACCGCCCTTGTCTCTATCGAC
>CAAKMY010048599.1:0-12379 GCA_901111285.1 Corrigiola litoralis | reverse complement strand
TCATATATTGACTTTTTATAACTCATAAATTAAATATAAAAAAATTACAAATATATAATTCTTAGATTTATATTTACAAATACTTCTATGTAAAGTTATTTTTATTATTTTTATAAATCATATATATTGTGTTATTGATAATAAAAGTTTAGTTTCAAATAGTGTCAAAAAATGGATGTGGGGAATTGAGTGGATCAGAGGGAGTATAAGACACCAAGGGGGGGACACCCATGCACAAAAGTAAGATTACCCATATACAAAAGAAGGGCAACAGCCCATATACAAAAAAAAGGGCTAAAACAAAAAACACCAAGCCCTTAAGCTATCATACATAGCTTTGTTTACAAAGGAAAGAATAGACAAATGCTACTTTTGAGTGTTCAGCTAAGCTCCAACTATACACTAGCCTCAGGGGAAAAAAAAAATCACTTTTTCATGAGACAAACTTTTCCTTCAAAAAACCTGCGATTCCTCTTTTGCTTAAATAGTTAATTGTGTAGACAAACATCTAGGTCTTGTTGCTATCGTTTTTGCTTCACTGGGTCTCATGTCTCCTCTGAGTGCTGTATGTGGATATTGTAATTTGTTTCTCATATTATAATTTGGCTTCACATTACAGGGCCGGTTTCTTTCCCCCCTCACTACGCAGTCTCCTGCCCTCAATGTGGTATCTCGAAGGTAGTTTCTGTGGATACTTTTTTTTTTAACCATAGTCCCACCTGTTAAATTGCTCTATAACCGTATACTTTTTGCATCAGCAAGATTCATGGATTAGTTGCTTGTGGTGGTGAGGATGGGGCTGTTGAATGCTTTGACATGAGAACAAGATCATCAGTTGGTAGAATTAATGCAGTCTCAGCTGCTGGTGAGGATGACCAGGTACTATCTCTCTCTACTTCTGCCATGAAAGGGCGTATTACTTTTTAGGCTAAGAAGGAAGGCTTGCCCGTATGTCTTTTGATAAGAATTGCTATGCTGACCCTCTATCGTCTCATCAATAGGAGGTAACTGCAATAGCATTTGATGAAGAAGGAGGTTTCCAAATGGCTGTGGGAAGTAGCGAGGGAAAGGTAAGATGTCATCCTTTTTGGCATTTTTTATTTTTTACCTCTGGAGGTACACTTATGCATAAACTATGATTGTTCAATTCCCTATGCGTTTTCTGAGATATGTGCGGTTAGCAAAACATACTATACCCGTATAGGAAGCTAGGAATACTATTGACTTAGATTCTCGGGTAGTTCTTGCTTCAGTTGGAAATTACTTTGTGGAAACTGGGGGGACATCAGGTGCTGCTGTTTAATGGGCCTGTTTGATAGAGGGCAATCTTCTTTTGTCCTCTCTTTGATCTTTGTGTGGTGTCTTAACTTGTAGAGAAGGTTATGATCATTATTTTGACAATGTTGGAGCCTTGAAGCAAAGGATGAGAGCTTTGGCATTGGATGAAACTTTAGCCTTTGTAATTTTTCATGAAAGATACGGAGCACAAGTAGGATGAGAGTGAAAGAACATTCTTGTATATAATTCTAGCATTTTGAGACTCCAAAGCTCAACATCTGCCTCATAATAATAGATACTATTTCAAGTACCCCAAAGAAGAAGCAAAGTAGACGAATCATTGGCCTCTCCCTGACTTGGGAAAATGAAATTTCCATATTAGACCATGGAAGCCGGGGGTATCTTGACCTTTGTAAGCTCAATAAATTTGTGGAGCATGAAAAGGGTTATTTCTGCTTGGAATGCAGTCTCTGAACTTTTGGTCATATAATGAGAGAGATAAAGCAGTTGCTTCCTGGGGACCGGGGTTGGAGTAAAGGGGTACCATTGACCTCTGTTGGACTGCCATCATTCACTTCACTGTTCGCTGTGGAACAGTGTTGATTAAAGTCTTCCACATCATCTTGTAAGTGTAGCTTGCAGGAGTATAATAAAACAGGTCAAAGATCATGTTTTTGTAACTCGAGCATTTTTGTCCTTCTATCAGATGACTCATATGTATGTATGACAAGCTTAAAAAATGTCTTATGTCCGAAACAGAGTTGGTTGTAATTGCTCATATATTTTATGTATTTTTATGGCGTTTGCTTCCTGTTAAGTAGGTGAGGATGTTGGATATTGATTGGTGCTGCTTATAGCACATAGATCATTACTACTAGTCAAAATTCATGTGTTGAGTATTTGCTGTCTAATTATTTATTTGATACTTATAATACTTTTCATGGAATAGTTTAACAAAATAGCCCGATGTCTTTGTATGTTTCAGGTACTGATCTATGATTTGCGTTCTTCTCATCCTATCCGGGTTAAGGATCACATGTAAGTCTGTTGTCTGCATGATGCTCCTAATCGACAAATCATTGAACTCTTTCTCTGACATTTTTCAAATCTTGACATGTATAACAGGTACGGAAGCAAAATTTTGGATATCAAGTGGCATCATACTCTAAATTCAGAGCATCCAGTGTTAATCACGACAGATAATCATATTGTCAGGATTTGGGATCCAGAAACGGTGAGCAGTTGCAGCTTACTTGTAAAGCTAATTATAGGGGGAACTTGGAAGTCCTTTCTTCCCATAGATCTCTTCATCTATGATTAGGCCTGTTAACAAGCTGAGATGAGCCTGATTACTTCTGTATCTAGGTCCATTGAGCTTCATAGTTGTTGTTGTTGAGGCTCATAGAGGTTTTGTTCAGCTTAGACTTTGACAAGCTTTTGTATTGAAGGGTCAACCATTTGGGCACGATTGCCTTTTCTTTGAAGTTGTTTTCTACTTGTTGAAAATTGATGTGCAGCTATTAACTGCAGGGTGAAGGAATGACCAGTATTGAACCAACAGGTGGCGCAATAAATGATATTTGTGTGTTCAATGGAAGTGGGCTGATGTTATTGGCTCTTGATACTAGCCAGATACCGTCTTACTTTACCCCTGCTCTAGGGCCAGCTCCCAAGTGGTGTTCATACTTGGAAAACTTGACAGTGAGTACTCTATAATCCTTTAGAATCTACATCCTGGTTTGATCTTCTGCATGCGAACATTTTATACAGTGGATTATCTGGTGTTAGTCTTTTGTTGTCTTCCTGACATAAATATTATGGCAGTATCTTACTACATCTGTCTCATTTTCTCAGGAAGAGCTGGAAGAGAATACCGAGACTTCTATTTATGACGATTACAAGTTCTTGACTAGAGAAGATCTTGACAGACTCAATCTGACAAATTTGATTGGGACCAATCTTGTTAGAGCTTATATGCATGGTTTCTTCATTGATTATCGGTTATATAAAAAGGTAACTTTCTAAACAGTTGTTTACTGCAAGTTCATTCTTCACTTTTGTGGTACACCTCATATACGAACCCTTTACTTGTTAGAGAGAAATATTCCATGTTGAATTGTGCCTGGATTTTTGGAACTCCTTTGTATGAAATGTATGGAAGTTCACTTGATGAATGGAGTCTAGGTAAATAGATTCTTAGATTTGTGTTGTATGTTTGAATTAGGTTGGCAATCCTGGAGATCTTGGACTTAAAGAACAAGTTTTTACGTAAGAGTAATTGGTGAAATGTGAATGGATTTAGTAAGGGAAATGGTGCACCGAGCCATTTATCATGCTATTAACAGGCTAAACCTAGGGCATACTTTTATCCATCATAAGTTTTTGTGCCACAATTATTATTGAGAGGTAGCGGGATGTAAGGGGACACCATTCAACTGGTTATTAAGTGCACTTTGTTGTTACAGTGCTGGTGTGGTGGGCTGGTTTCACTGGTTTGCACATTTGCATTATGTAGATTGTATTCATTAACGTGCCTCATAAGCATTTTACTTTCTAAAGATAAATAATCACAGCGGAGCATATCATGACAAAGTTTAGCGTTATATTAAAAGTTACCAATTTCATTGGTCTCCTCCAGCTTGTGATTTGACAGTATTCTGACATTTGCGTGGTTGGTCTATATATTTAATGCTGCGGCTACCTTTTATTTTCAGCTGTATATTAATGTTCTTTTTTTTTTTTTTTTGAAACCATTAATGTTCATATTTTGAGTATTCCTTGAGTGCTGGAACTTTGGGTTGATTATATGTATTGGTGATTATTGTAGGCGAAGGCTGTCACGGATCCGTTTGAATATGAGGCTTACATTGAGAAACGTAAGAAGGAGAAGCTGGAGCAAGAGCTCAAGAGTCGTATAACGGTTAGTTTCGTACTTAAAAAATTAGCTGGTTCTGTCATGTTCTTCATTGAAACTGATGGACTTATTTTGTTGAGCCTTTGGCCTAGCGGGCTATAATTATTGCTTCAAGTCAATAGTTTTTTTGGTGGGAGAAGAGGAGGGGGGGGGGGTGATCCTCTTATTTATATTATGATATGAATCTAATAAATTGTCTACAATATATGTGCAATTGTAAAATATGAGAAAAAGTTATAGAGATTTGGCGTTGCTGCTCTCAGCATAACTTTCTCTGTGACACAATGACACCTATGGTGTTGCTGGTAAGTCCTAATTAATAAATCACAAAGGAAAGCTTTGAAAGATTGTTAGATTCATATACATTTGTGCGAGACCTGGCCAAGGTGTCAGCGAATTTTTCAGTGGATGTTCATGTTTGTGCTAGCAGAAACAATCGCATGTGGAGAGGATTCATATATACTCTATTTAAGTCTCTATTTCATCGTTTTAAGGTAATTGGTTTTGGAGATTGATATTATTTGACTTTGGTGGCTTTTGTCATTAACAGCTCAACCAGAAGAAGCTACCAAAGGTTAATCGGATCGCTTTCCGCAATCTTCTTGCGGCTGAAGAAGAAAACAAGAACGATGATGATACGAAGAAATCATCAAAGAAGAAGAGAGGACTGCCCACTGACATTATGAAAGATGATAGATTTTCGGACATGTTTAAGAAATCGGTATTACTTTGTATTTTGCTGTATCCCTCTCTCTTACTGACAAGGGTTGATTTTCATGTGGTGTCCTATTTTGTTGATTCCTCTATATAAATTGTATGCCCCTGTTCAGCCATTTTTGTCTAATGACACCATCTAACTATTCTGGTTAAACGAATGCTGAAGCAGAAATTTTCGCCTTCAAGCCCCTTGTGATTTTATGTTTCTAAAGTTTGTATATATGGTAGATGGCATTAGTATAACAGCGGAATATTAAATTTTTGCTATAGACAATTGTTCTATTGAGGTATAAATGACATGTTTCCTTTTAAAAAATTGTGTGCCAGGAATTTGAAATAGATGAGAAGTCCGAAGAATATTTGGCTCTACATCCTATTGCCCCCACGAAGCTGGTGGAGGAACACTTTGAGCCTGTTATGGAAGATGAAATGAGTGCAGGTGATAGTGATGCTTCAGTGTCTTCTGAGGATGAAGACAGAGCAGAAAATAAAGGACGTGTTCCAAGGTAAGCTACTATATTATCTATTTGTTAAATTTGCTCGCCTAGACAAGATAAAAGCTTCAAATATTTTACCCTTCTGAATACCGCCTCTGTTGAATCCTTTAGGTTGTATGAAGTAAAGGATGAAAGGCACGCACAAGCTTTCTTCGAGAATGTCTCCCTTGCCAAGGAGGATGCTCTACCTTTGGGAGAGCGGGTGGCAGCTCTGGGGAATCAGCAAAAGGCTTCTCATTTGCCTAGTGGCGTTAAGGTGGGGCCTGGAGGTTCAAGAGAGATTTCCTTTGTTTCTAGAAGTAAAGCAAAGTACCAGGAAGATGAAGAGGACATGGGACCACAACGTAAGAAGAGGGGAGTCCAGTCATTAGGACTTAGGCCTACCAGTTACGAGATGAGGGGCCGAGGCAGAGGAAATCGTGGGAGAGGGAGAGGAAGAGGGAGAGGTCGGGGCCGGCATTGAGGTTTTTAGCGATGGGCTGGTAAACACGCACTGCCAGCTTGCTTGCAGCCATATCGTTAAGCCTCTCTACTGCGTGCCAGCGCAAATTTTGAATGCCCATGTTAAATGCATCGGATCTCGATAGCCAAATAGTTCGGATTACAGTTACCTTAACTAGTCTATGTCTCCACTGAAAACCTCCGTTCTCACATCCTGTTTATTCACAAGGGTAAGGGGTCGCGTGAAAGTTTTGTTACCGTCTTCTACGTCGTCAGTTTTGGTGGTAGTTTCGCCTGATATCACATAGGTAATGTTATAGACAGCTACAGTTGAAATTGTTTTGTATTTCTCAAGCTTATTATCGATTTTGAAGGTTACATATCTTATCAGCTTATCCTTGGAAAAGGCGCTTCTGGAATCCATATCTGTGTAATGCTTTCTGCATTTGAAATGGCTTCTTTACTGGTTTTTTCTTACAGCTGCCTAAACTGCATGCATTAGGCGTTGCACTCGAATTTTCTGAACTGATCTCATTTGACGAATGGTATATTCGGAATGCATCTCGTTTAATCTCCACTGATTAGGTTACTATGCAAATTTATACTTTTTTTCACTTATTAGACATCGTGGGTAGCTATCAATCCGCCGGGTTACCCCAATAATGTTTTTATTATGAATGTTAGCTCTCAAAATGGTTTGGTATACCATGATGTTGTGAGCTTTAGGATGTAATGTTTTTTATGTATTAATTTGAACTTTGTCAAAAAAAAAAAAAAAAAAAAGACATCGTGGGTATGCCATCAGTTTCTGGGAGATGATCTAGAACATTGATTAACCCTGGGTTCTAAACGTGACTTGTGTTTGAACTTTGGTCGTACTCCGTATATTATATAGATGAACAAAACTGTCAATTTCTTTCCTTTTTGTTATTTGCCTATTATTTGCCTATTAAAAAGGCTTTTGGATTTTTCAGTCATTATCAACTTCTATTATTGTTTGCTTCACGATTTATGTCAAGTACTCCATTCTTCCTAATAATTTTGCACTATCATGTTTGTTCGGATCATGTTTTAAGATAAATATGTTGGTTTACGATAGATGGATAACAAATTAGCAACAATGCAAATTTCACTCATCTTAAAAGTGATGTAAAATGACTAATAAAAATTGAATATGAGGCAAATTTGTTGTTGAGACAGACAGTGGTTAAAGAACCATTTGATTGAAAGCACCCTGTACAAAGGTATCTATGACCATAAGCTTGAAAATCAATCATTGGCCACTAGAAGGGACATTTAGTATTTCAATGGGAATTTATATTCCTCCCAACAATGCAGGAAAAAATTATAAAACCAAAACTAGAAAAGAATAGCAAAAATGTCTGTCAAAAACAGAATTTCTTCTGGTATATCCTTGCAAACTACACAGATAGAGAAATAAAATATCGGCGTTAGCTATGTCGTGAGCTATCAATGTCCCATCACAGTAATATGCAAACAAATGACAACCAACTACCACGCATATAAGCTACGGAGTAGCTGACAAATTAAACTCTAGTAGTACTCCGTATCTCGTTATCAACATTGACGGTATACAGTTGAATGAAAAGCAGTTAAACGAACCAACAATATACTTATTTCTATTACAATCGATTTTCTACCAATTGACGGCATATGCTAAGATTGAACAAAAGCTTTCGAAATATGTATGTTTTCTTTTCTGCCAAACAAAATACACTTTAAACTCATGTCTTGTTCGTTTTAGCATAAATTTGCTTAATCGATCTTTTACAATCGATTTTCTACCAATTTCTACAAGCACCGTACTTCGACAACATCACACTGCCAACGCGGACTTTTGAGAATAAACGCATGAATAAATGATACGCAGAAAATGTTTTAATTTTTAAGACATAACATCCAGCAATATAATGGATATAAATAAGTACACCGCAATTTTACAATGTCTTATAGTACTGTTTTCTCTTGCATGGTTACGTCCTACTATCGCTAGTATTATATTCTACACCATATATATGCAAATAAGCCTTCTACAAATTAAAACCATTTGCATACCTTACTATTTCATTGTACACCATGTGTTTTTAAAATCAAGTTTCCGCAGGGTCTGGAAGCCATTAGAGTTGTGGAGGCACGCTTCCAACGCTTGGCCCCTTGCCGATGTGGCTTTTGACAACGTGCATGCCTCTGCATATCGCGAGCACTTAGACGTACTATTTTAATCCATTGCTCTTAGGGTGCCTATTTACTACTCATATATTACGAGTAGTGTATGTAAGTGACAAAGAAAGCAAAACGCCGAGATCATAAGAAACATAATATTCTTCCAGTAAGCTGGTATATGTGTACTGAAAGTTACAGACCTAAGCTCAAATAATATCCATCACTAGCCACGTAATGAATTAATTTTTTTTGGTACAAACGTAATGAATTAATTGTATGTATCAAATTAATTCAATTTAAGACAAACTATATACTCATAGTCTTAATTTTCCCCGATAAAACTCATTTTGAGTTGTAGTCAAATAATAAAGGAGATGCAAGTAAATGTGGATCAGATCATTTATTTAAAGTCTCAGAGTTAGATTTTTTTTTTTTTGAAGAATTAATTAATAAATGTTGTATTAGTGTCATAATTTTTTTTTTTTTTTGTAACGTTTTTTTATGAAACGTTTTGCGTTTTAGAATTTCTAAACATTTATGATTAAGTATCTTTGCACTTTTCAGAGCCTAACTAGCCTTTAGATAAAAGATAACAAACCATTAATGTTTTATATCTATTATTGCCCTATCATTGTCCATTTGTCCTACACGCGATCAGCTTGGTCATGCGCCAAACAACATCCAATCCACTGTAAAATTTACAATGTTCTGATCAGATCCCACATAGCCATTCGATCTTCTAAATGCACTTAAATATCAACAACTTGATAAGCATATAGAACTGGTACACGAGCTTCCGCAGGACAGGCACGAGCATTCCTAGTGCATTACACATATACAACATATTATATACCAAAACATCATTTTCATGACGAATTGGATCATATTAATCAATTGGCACAAGTGAACACGACTAGAGCGAAGCGCATCCTTCACTCATCTTCCATTTGTTTAATGTGTTTTGGGGATGCATTGGCCGTCTTTCTCTATACTAGCTTGTCACGCTTCACAAAGTTACATGTATGTATAAATATGTGACGGTCGACCTTATTAAACTTGACATAATATAAGCTTAATTTTAGCATCTAAGAACTAACAATATATAAAGTGCTCCGAGCATCTCTAGCCTCTTACCAAAATAATTTTAGCATCTAAGAACTAACACGTACGCTCGCAAGATGTTGGCAATGTCTCCTCTCTTCCCGAATCTAGGATGGGAGTATCCCATGGAAATAGGTGCTCAACAAGCAAACTTGGATAACTGGAACTTCGACCCTATGTTTCTTCCTAATTATTCAACATGTCAAGCTCAAGTTGATCAAGAAGATCAAGAACAAGATGTGAAGCGAAGTGAATCACCTCAAAGTGCAAGTTCAGCTGATCATTTTTGTGCCACAGTATTGGCCAAAAAAATCAACCATAACGCAAGTGAAAGAGATCGTAGAAAGAAAATTAACCAATTGTACTCCTCTCTACGTGCATTGCTTCCTGCTACTGATCATACGGTATGTGCACACTAGTTTCTTTTTTTTTTTTTTTTGACAAGCACAATAATTTCTTGCTTTGATGCCTTAGCTCATGAATGGTTTTTCTCGATCCTCATCTTCCCCCATGAAATAAAATTAATATATAGAATTAAGAAATATATTCATTTGTATGGGCCTCAACCGGCCAATAGTGTAATGGTCTGACTGACTGACTCATCACCAGTCTCAACACAACCCATTATATGAATTGCCCCCTTAAAACCCATTTGTCCTCACTTAAACCCTATAAGAAAAAGCCTTGTTTATATGCATGATAGTGGTGCTACCTCTTAGAACCGCTCAGAAGTATGTTGCTTGGTTTTATTGTCTCTTTTGAAGTTGAATTCTATAGGATATAAGAGGACAATAAAATTGAAACGGGAGGAAATATGTATAAGACGACCAAATTACCATATTTTTGTGTATCATGGTGTCGTCCAATAACCTAACAGACCTCCGCCAAATTTATTAGTAAAAACATGTTTTCTTACCTTATTTTCACTTAGAATAAGAAAAGTTAATAATGAATCAGGTTTTTTTGGAAAATTAAAAAATATATATATAATAAATAGAAAAGTTTAGGAAAATTATGAAAACTTTATAAGAACTAAAAAAAGCCGAAAAAGTACAATGAGATGAATAAAAAAAAGGCAAATGCTTACAATTTTAGTCGACCTGCTAGAAGGTGACAATGGCATTATAGTCGATCTACTAACATTTTTAATCTACAAGTGATGTACACAATACGCACTATTAACTTGTGGAGCTAGTTGCGGCTTTACAAGCATGGTAGTATTCCACTTATTCGACCAAAAAATTAAATTTTTGCAAACAATAATTAACAATCTTCACCTATAATTTTATGCAGAAAAAATTAAGCATTCCTGCCACAGTTGCGCGGGTGCTCAAGTATATACCAGAGCTGCAAAAGGAAGTCCAGGATCTACTTCAGAAAAAGGAAGAGCTTTTATCGAAATTTTCAGTACTGCAAGTAGCCAGTACAGTGGAATATGTTGAAGACGAAAAACCAGTAATTAAAAACACAATCGAAGAAAAGCCATTTTGTACAATTTCCGCAAATAAATTGGGAAATAGAGAAATGGTCATCCAAATATCAACATACCACAATATATCATTACCTGGGGTGCTCCTCCTACTTGAGAAGACTGGTCTTTGTGTCCTTGATGTTTCTTCTTCACGTTCCTTTGGAGGAAGTACCTTCTACAATATACATTTATGGGTACGTATGTTCAGTTTATGCTTTTAAGTCACACACAAATTTATGTTAAAATTAGGCCGTTTTATCGTGATTATGTTTTGCATTAACGTTGTCACGCTTCAATAGTGTTGATAATAAATGACTAGTTTAACTCAATTTGTGACTAAATTTATGCGTAAGTATCTGTTAAATTGTGCATAAGCAAACTCGTTCTTCATTGATCTGATTTCTTATTTGTCTCATGAGTGAACTATTTTCCTTCTCAAATAAATACATGACATAGCCCTATAAAACGAAATTACAAGGTAGTAACTTAAGAGAATATATTAGGTGCTAATTGAGCTCATTGTCTGCTGATTAATTAATAAATATTAATGGGACTGCTTGACGAGTATCATGTATGAACTAAAAAACAAATAGAATCACCATTAGAATGGAAAAGAATATGATAGTTTTATTAGTAAATCTTCGAATATTCCTAAGAATTTTTAGATACACCCTTATATAAAAAGATGATACTTTTCTACTTTGATTCCCTGTAGTTAACTAATTGAACGCTTGTCGTGTAAAGTATCTCACCAAAGTTGTTTGCATGTATGTCTACGTAATAGATTGAAGGAACCAATCATATAAAGTGCGAAAAGCTGAAAGAAGAGCTGCTATCATTGATTCAGAAGCAGAAACAGGTCTACTTCTAGAAAAGATCGAGAACCCATTGAATGACCCTTTCTACTCTTCCTTTGTCAGAGAAGAAATACTCTTTAAGTGAAGGACTCAAAGAGTTTTAGAGGAAGAGTCTGCTTAATTGTACTAGTTTTAGTTTTAGGATGTATGAGTTGAGCATTAGATTATTACTGTAAATATATAATCAGTCGAGTACAAGAGTGTTTGTACTAGTTTCTGCAATTTTTATCGAGCTAAGTAATTTTATTTTTTGGGTACAATATTGAGCTTAAGTATTGATCTAACTATCTCCAAACATATGTCGTATCATTTGAGATTGGTTGATAAACGTATGTCTATTAATGTTAAATGAGACTGCACAATTGGTTGTTCCAAATATATGATACTAGGTAGCAACTCGTGCGAAATCAGGTTGTATATTATATAAAATATTTTTATATTAATTTTCTATAGTAGTAGACCCACAAAACTATTACTAATTGAATGATTTATGACACCTGGCACTCAGCTACAGGGTATCCACATACCATGTGTCCATCTACAGGGTGTATGTCCCACTAACATTACTCCGTATAATTTTATTAATCAATGATAGTGTGTATACTCCAAATAGATATATGTACATATGTAAGTCAATTATAGTGAGTATATAGCACTATAGCCCTATAGTATATATTAGTGTATATCCTTATTTCTTACAGTTTCAGTCAACATAGTTGTTTAATGATCTAAAGTTGGAAATATTATGTGGTAATTACCCATAAGCATACCCAAATCTTATTATGTATTTTCTTAAAGTATATTTAAGTTGGGATAATATTGTTCAGGCAATGACACGTGGCACTTACCTATTGGGTGCCTACATCCTACGTGGCATGCCACGTGTCGAACTTTTGACTCCCTACCCACTAATATATAT
>CAAKMY010048594.1:0-30153 GCA_901111285.1 Corrigiola litoralis | reverse complement strand
GACTAAACGCAACATGACTTAAAAAAAATTAAAATATAAGCTTCTCATCCTGTCCCTCCCCCAACTCAACATCCTCCCTCCCATCTCACTCTTCTCGGCCGCCCCCACCACCCGGCCACCCCTCCTGGCCCCATGCAACCCCCCACCCCCCCACCACACACACGAAGCAGCCTCCCTTGCAATGACTTGTATAATTTAACTAGCTTTCACGCCGACGATGCTCGGAAGCTTTATAACTATTTAATTGATTGTTTTTCCTAGTAATAGTATTTGAATGACACTTTAGAAAATTCGGATAATATTTATAATATTAATTACTATATTCTCTCATAATAAATTAATAATATATTTTTAAAAGGATGAAATGGCACTTAAATAGATGTCTAATTGGTGTTGATTTTTGCCATATAGATATAGTAATCGTTGATTCCGCTATTACTTGTGGCACGTTCCTATGATTAGAATGCCTTTTTTAATAGTATTACTATATAATTAGATTAGAATGCCATTGGTCAAAGGAATGAGGTTCTAGACCTTCACCACCTTTCACCCTCAAAAGGGACTCCCTTTGGAGTTCCTTCTGTCTATAATATCAGATAAGTACAAAAATATGAAATGGCTTGCACCATCAATAGTAGTTATGTAAAAAACCAAAACTTGGTCAATAATTTACAGTTATACACCAGAATTTGGGGATTACAAAACAGCACACGTTTCAAAATCTAGTATAAAAAGAGAAATTGCTTCTTACAAAAATTCCCTCCTACTACACTGTGGTGGTAATTACAAATGATACATGCTCTCAAATTGAATCCTGAAAATTCCCGTGTGCCTAAAGAAACCACTACTTACTGAGGAACAATTACATGCTATCACTTCCTAGGAAATAGACTGTGGAATTAATCAGTTGTACAAAGACGACGGCTTCCCTATGTTAATGCTGGTATACAGTATGAGGAACTTAGAGCAGGAGGCAAGACACAGACCAGATGAGGCGCAGGGGGATTACAACTTATATTTGCCTCATCAACATTTGGCAACCCAAGGTGAGGTGGTCGTACATAGCCAGCCACCAAGGGCACACACAAAATTGATATAATAATTCTTGAGCCTGTATATTACATGAGACCAGTCTGTGTCACTAAGTAGGACATAGGATTCCAATTAGATCGAAACCGCCAAAGCTTTAGTGAGTTCAGCAGGCCTTACCTTGCTCAGTTGAGAGAGATACATGCCCCCGCTTTCTACCAGCAAGCATCCAGTTTTCTGAATTTGCATCAACTTCATACAAAACCTCCTGCAGCAGGTAAAAAATTGATTACTATCCACAGCACATACTAAGCAGAGAACAGTTCCAATGCAAAATGTGCCAATGGCATTATCTTTCTTTTTTGTTTGGGGTGGGAGGGTAGAAGCGACTCAGTATGTTTCTCGGTAGCAACGAGTTCCTGTGAATTTTTTTTTGAAGCTACTTGAAAAGGTTGATACCGCTAAAGGTTTGCAGCTATTAGCGTAAAGGAGACCACACGGGCAACTGTAACTAGGCAACACAATTTAACGTATGCTGTAACTAGCAGTAATGTAGAATAACTATGCTTACAACAAGTAATCCTACAAAAATGGAATAACGGAAGAAAGCAATGACTGTCTTGAAGCACAAAAGCATCACATTGACACAAGCAGATGAGGCCGTTACGTGGTTCTCCACTTCTCCAAGTTTGTGCATGCAAGCGAGTGTGAACTATACTACTCTCCCAGCAACATATCATGACTTACTTTAGCTAACGTCTGGTTATAAATGCTTGGACAAGTAAGCTGACTAGAATGTCATTGATTGACTTAGAATCAAGTCACAAACGCATAGGCCCCGATTGAAAAGGAACAGAAAACACACTTATGTCTACAATTTGAACACAGCTCTTACCGAGCCTCTCAAAGAAGAAATTGCAACAACAATGGGCAACATCCCTGGCAATTGTTTTCATGTTCATGTACACGAAATGAAATTGCTATTTTTTTTCTGATACCTTACAAAAAAACAAAGAAATGGGCATAATTGCATATCACGACATACGACTCATGTAGTCATGTGTCCTGTGGTCTCCTATAGAGATTCAAGAATTTAATGACTCACATTGCTTTGAGGAACTGTGTTGTCATCTGAGTCTTTCAACCTCTCGATCCTCCAATTTACTGTAACAAGCTGCCCTACCCTGAGGCCGTCTGAAGGAAAAGGATCAAAACCAACTGCTAGGCATGGGTCCAACACTGGTCTCTGTAGAACAAGGGCACTTCTAAAGATTAGATTCTGCTTCCCATCCTCAGCTGTAGCAGATTCAATCAAAACAGGCGTGTGGGCTCCTGTAGTTCTCTCTCCACTAATTCTATAACTGATATGTAATATACTTTCTGGACTCAGTGCCTCAGCTTCACCTGAGATAGATAAAAAAAAAAAAAAAAGCGTTGCAGTATCAATGGGTGAGGTATAATTGAAGCAATCATTATATCGTAGTCAACAGATTGTAGAACACATCCGCAGATACTTATCCTGTTGCAACCGAATCATTCAAACCTAAAAGTTCCAACTTTAGCAACTGGTCAAGTGCCGGTTAATGCTTCCTGATCATCAAATTTTCTTTACCGACTTGGATATCCAACAAGCAAAATGTTGTGCATGGCATTAAGGTTTGAGGATCCAATGGACTCTATTTTCTCTCCAATCCCTACCTCATGCCCCAGGATCCAATGAACTCTCTTTCCTCTCCAGCCCCTCTCCCCTGGAGCCCAGTTTACTTTGTCAAAAGTTGGATCCATTTTGTTGAATGTGCGCGCGCACATGTGGGTACGTTACCTTTTACCTTTGATCGGTTCTAAGGTATTTCAACGTCCACTCAGCTATAAGCACTTCCACCCTCTTCTTGACACAGAAATTCGCTCACCCACATATGTACAACCATAGGCTCAGACATGTGGACTAGCAAAGGTAGCCATCCAGTTTTCTAAGCTAGAGAATTCTACATGTTGACCCTGTGTCATTCGAAGTCTGTGGTGAACTAAGAACTTCTGTAAGTCACATGGTAAGCTCTTTTATTTTAGTATATTAGTATTTCATAGAATGGGCATCCGTTTGTTTTTCCATTACTAGTTCTAGTAAATGCTGACATGGCAATTTAGTTCATCCAACCTGTTTTCATTCACGACTGACTGGTTATAGCACTCTTCCTCCTCTCCTTCCCACTTCACAATGCTGGGGCTTCACTTGATGTGGGTGATTGGAAATAGACCCAAACCCTACTCAAATGAAGAAATAGACAGCCTCAATTTCGTCGAGGCAGGTGATAGAGTGGACCCAATAAGAGAGATTTTTCAATATTGCTAATTGAAGAACCAGTGCAACTTCGTCCTATAGCTGACGATGCTGTAGTGATGTACGAAGAGAGGGAGGGAAAGGGGTTGGTTTTGACATCAGTAAATAATGAAGAGGTAAAAGAAGATAGAGAAACAAGTAGGTTTTTGGATATAATAGTAAATTCACCAACTATATATTTGGCCATGGCCCTGTGGTAGGAAATTATTCAATCAGTTTTTTTTTCTTCTAGTAATGCTAGTCACTGTTTTACTGGGTATGGCTTTCTGGGGAAGGGGGATTTAGGAAATAAAGATCAGGGGAGGAAGTTTTAGTAACTTATGTGTCAGCAGAAGGTGTGGGTGTTAAATAAGTCAAAAGGTTCAAGAAGGAAATATTGGAGGGAAGCATGTTTCAAGGGACCACGTCGTCTTTGCACATGCATAGTCACGACATCATCTAACAGAAGTTTATGGCGTATAGGCGTCAAAAATCAGAGGTTACCAAGTGTAGTTTCAAAAGTATCAAGTCCAGCATGTATAATTGTTGTAAACACATGGTTACAATGTAGATTTCCCTTAAAATTTTACGCAACACTATCAGTCTTGATACACTCGGGAAGTAATAGAGCACCTTAAAAGTACCTTTTATGTTTGTGGAACCGGAGCTTAAGCATATACTGAACAGTATGCTAGCCTTTGAAGCAGATGAGACAGTGAGAGGGAAAAAGGCTGAAGCTGGCCTACTATCATTCTGAGAGGTGTGGACAAATCCATCTTGAAGATCCATCCAGGCATCATGGATGCTCAAATTGGCCTTAACTTGTGAATGCAGTGTAACCTGAAAAAAGAATATTGCTTTTTAAAATAAAAGCACAAGAGAACCAGCACAACACAAATGGCTGAGCTAAGCTGACATAATAATGCATCTTTCAATAATTCAATACAAAAAATTACAACATTGCATTACCCTCTGGTGTGGTGCCTTCATAAAAAGCAGGGTAAGGAAAAGTTGGGTGTATAGTTGTACACAGCCTTACCTCTGTAATAAGTTATTACACAGAGGGTGTTTCCAATTGATGTTTGATAAAGTGCGTTAACCATTTTTACTCCATAGATGGGTGGAGGGGTTTGTGAGCCACATTTCGATTTAGTCCAATATATTCTGAAATCAAAGAACTATGAATCTTTGGCAACATCAGAAATAGATGCACATGAGAAGCTACCCCATCTACGCGCTTAAAATGCACCTCACATTTCTTTGAAGGCACCGGGGTAATGTAATTTTGTTGTTGTAGATTAGGTAGTTGCTCAATGATATGGAAAGCAATGAAGAAATCAAGTTAAGTAGATGTTCAACTATCATGCACAATGGATTAGTAGATAATGCCTATGCATCCATCCGCCCTCCAGTAACCTAGACCTAGTTGGGGGTCACATTAAAAGCACTGTGCTAGCATCTGACTCGGTTTCATACCCCATCTACCACGTCAGATGGATAAGCAAGGTTCAATAAACAATGCTTGCCCAAATTTCTACTATAAGGTACAACTTTTCACTTATGAGAGCATTTCTCTTGAAATAATACATCGGAAAATTACACCTAAGGGCTAGGTGGCCTGAGGTTATGGGAAATTACACCTAGGTGGCCTATATCTTAAATTCTGGTGAAACTTATGATGTCAGCAAGTTTCGTTGTCTTGAGTTTAACCTTCCAGTAGAGTAACTTATGTCAACATATGTTATAAGGAAATTTACCCCTAAATTCTGAATTAGACTGTCAAAAAATCTTATTCAATTTGTATAGAACAGATCAAATCAATAAATTTCACCAAAATGAGTTATAGGACACATAAGTATAATAATGTGAGCTACAAGAGACCTATGCATAAATCGTCGAAGTGTACTTTCCCTCAGAATAAGAAGAAAGCATACCTAGCTGACACTATCCCCATCATTAGAAGCTGACCTCAGATATGAATTAACAACATTCTGCTATAGAAGATTTTCTGACCAGGGTTTTAACAGAGTTGAAGCGCAATTGAGGAGGTAGCCGCAAGTTGAGATGCAAACCAACCAGTAGCTCCAATGAGTACAAGCAAAATGTTAAGTTTTTTGAGGGCTAGAATATGGACATGCACACCATAAAGAGCCAGAAGATAGATTAATTCTAATTGCACCAACGGAACAGGAGATACATAAACAAAGGGTCCTTGATTTAGTAGGATTCTCAGATTGTCTTATAAAGTGAGGATAATTTACTCAAATCCCTCATACTATGGCAAGTCAAAATTTCAGATAAATTAATTCAACTTAAAGGACCAAAATGTAATTCTTGCTCAGAAAGTCAGGGGCACAGCTGAACAGAATCAACAGTTAATACCTGGAGAAGCAAAGTACCATTACTGCATTTGTCAATGACACGTGTGCTGACGTGAAAGGGGTCAGTGAAATGGACAGCCAACGTCCTGCAGTTCACAATATTGAGCATTAGACAAGACCCATATTAGACAATGACAGAGCATCGTCCGTCATAATACCTATCAAAAGTCTGGTTATGGGATATTCCAAATTCAAGGTTTAGAGCCATTGTCCGCATTCCATCCACAATGCTCAGCTTTTGGGATGCCGCTGCACAATTAAATAAGGAAGAACACTTAACACATACTGAGCAGTAAGTGTGATGTACTACACTAAGATTCAACAACTTTCTGATCCCACGCTGAAAGATTATGCTAATAATCCCCATTTTGAAACATACTTTGTGGGTCTTTGTTTGTTATTTTGGGACAGGAGGTATGGAATTAGAAATAAGTTTCACTACACCCGACCACGCTATAGAGAATAGTTGAAAAACTTACCTCTAGGAATTCCATCACTTATAGCACGTACTGGAATCCACAAGGTGGAAGTTACATGACTTGCCCAGTCTGGGAACAGGATCTTACAATCCTGTAAAGTTAACTGTGTAGCTCCTCCAGTATGGGAAGATGAAGTATCCTGTTTCTCAAGATCAGTTTCTCCCATGTCAGCTATGCTTTGAGGAGCATCTGTATATTTCTCCATCTCAATAGCATGAGACTGGTCAATTTCTAAACCTGGACCAGTGTCAATGTGCAACACTCCTCCTTTCAGAGAGTAATCAATTGGTCTTACTATAATTCCAACCCACTGTGCTTCATTAATTAACAGAGCTGATGATATAGCAGGAGTAAGATCAACCAACGCTCTGGGTTTGAATACCTGCATGGAAAGATCTCTCCAAATTGATCAACAAATCCCTAACGAGACCTGAATCTATACTAAGCAGAAACTAGAAGCATTTAAGTAGAAGTAACTTTAGAACGTAAACATTATATACCTTTAAGATAGGTCTGGTTGGTTTCTCATAACTCATGAAATCATCACTATCTGCAGGACCCTTGGAGAAACTATGAGATCTAAACCTCAAGTGCCCGATCTGTCCAGTGAGGACTCCAAGCACATATGAACCAGGCTTCTGTGGTGGCAAGGTCAGTGTGATAGTATTCCGACCAGGCTTCAGAGATGTAGCTGCTGATATACTTGAAGCCTGTACACAACAAAAACTTCAATATATAACATTTCAGGGAAAAGAAAACTATAAATGTGAATAAATTCAGGTTGTCTAAAATATACATCCTGCTAACAAGCAGAGTTGGATAAGACATACCTTGCCACCTTCATCAGCATTGTGTGTTTCCATGAGTGTAAGATTAAGGGACTCCAGGGTAATATCATCAGGAAATCCACTCCAAACAACTACTGATAAGGTACCAGGATCACCGTCACATAGCTGTAGCGGTGGCCCAGGATTGCCAGAGAAAGTAATTAAAGATGATACATCCAGAGGCACTGGGTGCTTCATTTCACTGTGTGCGCGAGAAATGACTTCTGCCTGAAAAGCTTGTCTTTCTTTATTTGAGAATAGACCTCTGTCCAAAGAGAGTAGTCTTACACAAGTTTGCAAATAACCAGCTTCATCGTTGAGCATCTTCTGACACTCGGCCAAGTTTGGAAGTACTTCGGCCAAGAGGTCCTGCCATCCTTCGCCTGAATATAGAGCACAGACCTTTTCATACGATTTTGCAGCAAGCTCAAAATTGCCATGTTTATGCCATACAGCAGCAATTTCACCATCGAGAACAACTCCATGTCTTCTCCACCAAGAACGATGATAATTTTCAGCAGCTCCCTTCGTCAACTCTAAGTATTTTTGCTGCCACATAAATATGAAAGTTGGAATTTCTTCTAAAGGGAACACAGATACAAGCTTATAAGTTACTCCCTTTGTCCCACTATAAGCTAAACATACTCTTTGGGCACAAAGATCAAGACATGCAATACAAAATGCACAAAAACTCATAAGTGGGTAAATAACTAATGACATGAACATTCTTAACCCCATACAATTAGCAACCCCCCCCCCCCCCCAACAACCCACCTAATATGTTTTCTCATTGTCCAGCCACTGGAACTTCCTCCTTTCTCTTTCCTTCTCTATCCATCTCCACACCTTTTCACCTCCCACATTCTCCTTTCCCTCTCCTTGCCCAGCAACCTTCTCCACTTTTAAAAAGCCAATCATTAACTCATAGTGTGTGGTTGCCTCTTGGAATGATGTGGTGGCTTAGTGGAGGTTGAAGGTCGGAGCAGGCCGGAGAAGGAGGTCTGGGGCCGACTGGGGAAGGAGGTCAGCAGAAGGGGGGGGGGAGTGGAGGTAAGCTTGGAAGGGAAGTTGGCGGCTGGGGTCCGGAAGCGTGGAAACTTCTAGATGGTGGCGTATTCCTGTATATCATACTTGGACGCCAATACCTTTTGGACACACAGAACATATTTTATAACTTAAAACTTATCAAAATTGCTGTTTCGCTGTATTCGATGCATATGCGTTCCCATATCCACATCAATTCCTAATTTCCCATGCAACCATACAAGGGAGGGAGGAGAGAGAGAGCGAGGGGTTGGGGACTGGGGCTACTATTTGGGTGGGTTTAGTCATGAAGTGGGTCGGTTTAGTGGATAATAAGTTTAATTATTGGGAGTTAAAGTTGAGGATGGTCCAAAGTTACAAACATAAGACAGTTTTTGTAATTTTTGTGTTTGCATCAGGACAAGTTTATCATATGAAACTGTAAACTATTACCCCAAATTTAGTGGGAAGCTTATAGTGGGATACCCAATAAGGAAAGTGGGAAGGTGATAGTGCGATATAGAAAGCATAAGAGTAAAAGGAATCATATACTTCATACCATATACATAAGAGTAAGAATGGAGACAAAAGTAGAAGACAAGAAGACATAATGAGAATCGCTTCTAGAAAATCATTACACAAATAGACTGAAGCCATTAAGCTTTTTTAATCCGAACTGACAGTATTAGCAAGTCAGTGACAAGTAGTGATTAGATTAGGGAACCGTCTTGTTCTCTGTTCCAAGATGCAATCATAATCCAACATCTTGGTTGCAATGAGTTGTACATCTGTTCTACAAGGTGTTCTCACATAGATCACTTCAGAATCCACACATCTACAAGTTTACATAAGAAATCATTATAAAGCTTCTATAACCAACTCACTTCAGTCTTGAATTACATCTTAAGTTGTATGCTTCACCCCATTCACACCCATTTTAACTGTAGTAAGAAGTTATGTTTCCAATGGTTAAGTATCTTAAATCAGGAAGTGCCCTCAAGAAATACCAAATACTCTCTTCAAAACTAATTGTGCCACCGGGAACATATGATAGCATCGCGTTGAGCACCAAACAACCAAAAATTGATCTCGCTCATATCCTATTTAGTTTAAATTGCTCCAACAACCACCTACAACCTCAGGTAAACTCTTATGAGTCCAGAAGAACAAGTATACATATGACAGTAAGTAGCTTAATCAGAGACGTAGTACAGCTCAAATCACCGTGACACAGGCTATATGTGCTATCCTATTTATAAAATCTAACCTAGCAACAGCAGTTGCACTCATGAATACAAGAATAATACCTCAAAAAAAAAAAAATCTACAAAAATTCAGAATCTTATTATTATAACCATATAAAACACAGGACAAGGGGTCCTCTTATGTAAGACAATTACAATGATGCCCAGTTCCTTTGTAATACTCTTAAAATGACCTGAAGCTTTAGCCCATAAAGAAGACAAGAATACAACTCATCCCCAACCATAGTCCACAAAATGACTCCTTCCTGAGAGTATGCGAGAATTTCACTTCGTCCAAATACATCAAATGTAGACAACACCGAGTATGTCCACAGAAGCTTCCCTTCTTACTCCTCACCAAACCCACCAAACCCACCAAACCCACCAAACCAACATGCAGAAAACCCACTAAAGAGGCAGGATGCATCCAAAAAAGCCAAATGGAGTAAAATACCTCAAAGTTCTCAATTGTTGATAAAGATTTCCAGAGATCTTGATTAGAAATTGTATCCCTTAAAGCATGCTCTGCAGCAACATGAATCTCTGCCAGCCTCATAGGTCGACTAATAGACCCTTCAAAGCTTCCTGGAGTTGAGTAATTCCGTGACATAGATGCTGCATTTGCTTTGGTAATTGGAGTCACACTCGCAGATACATCTGAACTGTCAATATGCATACAGAGTTTTGACACAGTAAATAAAGCAAATAATTATAATTAAGAAAAAAAAGCATGTGACTTATTTAAGCGATCAAAGAGTTAAACGGGGTGACCAAACAAAGAAGACAATCAAACTGCCTTCTTTAACTTACTCGTCTGTGAAATTAGGTTGTCCATCAACCATTTCAAACAAATTTCCAGCGGATAGAGAAGCCCTTCGTCTATTAGCTTCACGGAGAAGAACGGAGGGTTCAAGAGGCAATGGCTTCCTTTGGATACCAAAGTACTTCACTCTAGGACCAGCTTGAAGAATTATCTGAACAGACAAAAGTAATCAACAGTTGTTTCAAATAAATCTTAAAGTATAATAGAAATCGCAATTCCAAAAATATTTTACTTGAAGACACGATAGACATTGCACCACATATACACCAGAGCTTGTCATCAGCAAATAGGTAGAGCTACAGTCTCACAAATATAAGGAACATATTTTGAAGTTTTGATTAAAAAGTCACCATATTGACACACATAACAAGCCATCTTATTCCTTGCAGCTAAAAAAGGGATATTTCAGTGTCAGATTCCATCCTACAGGTCTTTGAGCTGGTTTATGGAATGGAAACCACCCCAAAAATGGAATAAGAGAAAGTGTCATCAAGCTCAAAAAAAAGAAAGGCTGAATATAGCTCAAAGACTTCAAGACCAGATTATTCAGATTCATGTAAGGGCAGGGCAGAAGAAGAAGCTGGATAGTTGTTGACTGTAATTGTCATTTATGTTTATCCTGTTGTTTTAGTTCTAGACTGTGCACTTGTTAAGGCAGACACGCATCGTAGATGGTGCGCTCCATGTCATGTTTCACTGCTGCAAAAGCTTTTGTGTTTTAGCCAACACTGGTTTGTTTTTTGATTTAAGCCTATCCTTACGTTTTCTTTAGTTTGGTATTTGATAGAATTTCTTGATTCCCAAACATATATAATATTTATGTGAAGTCTTAATGGGAGAAGAAAAGGTGAAGCTGCTTCGCAGATTCTGTTGTCTAGTCTTCTGGGGTATTTTAGATGGACCATGATTCCTGCATATTTTTGTGAGAAGTTTATCCTTCTGATATAGATGGGGCGGGGTAGTTTTCTTCTCTACCTTTGGACATGGGTAGTGACTGCTGTAGCTAGAAGGACGACTTCTCCTCTAATGCTACTATATCTTTTTCAATTAAATTTTGGTTCTCTTATCAAGAAAAGGTAGTTGTCTCTTGAGATCTCAAGAATACTATTGCCTTAGTAAACAAATTTCTTTGTAAGTTCATAAATTCTACCTTTACCTCAAACATTCCCTTTTCTTCCTCCGATCTGGAAGTGAAGCCCCAGCCCCAGCCCCACCCCCTTTCAAAGAAGAAAAGACAGAAATAAAAAAGAGTTAGACTACTTGCAGAGTGAATCAAAATGAGTCTAACAAGACCAATTTGAGGCAACAAAAAAAAAGTACAGCAGTTTCTAAACTTGATGTCTGTTAGTTGTAACTATTTGTTAACAATCGTACTTACCTTTCATGTCTTTAAAAGCAAGTGGAATCACATTCTGCTAAGCTCTTAATTATCAATATGAAATCAGGTATGAAGGTTTGACTGTTCATGCCAGTGGACAGTGGTTTCTCGGCAGTGGCACTGAGGTATATTTTGATTCCCCAATTTTGACTGGCACTTGCCACCCCAAACTAATAGGTTGACATGCCGCTGTACCATATGTCTCACACAAGTGCAGAACTACTCTTCACTTTTTGAAAGACAAGCTTCTCTGTCTGTACCTTATTTAAGCAAAATGACTGTTCTGACTAGGAGCTTTATCAAGATAACATTCAAGGTAGCACGAAAAGTGGTACAAATACGGATACTGATTCGAGTACAATACATGTATGGGGATACGGCATCCCAAAAAATGGAGGATGAGGTACGGAAAAAAACAATCTAATATACATATTAAAAAATATTTGAATTACTCTCCCATATATTACTAATAATTTGGCATGTAATACACCAATATGCCAAATGAAGCAACAACAATTTCATTTATGAGTGTTGTAATTTCATATATAACCAATGGAACATGACAAATTTATTCCCCATAAAAAACCAAGGATATTTTGGAAAAAGTGACAGGCCAAACACAAATAAGATCACGATGGTAAGGCCAATACTCATAACAATCCTCAACTACGTAAAGATGAGCAAGAGGGCAACTCATGAATGGGTGACTAGAGAAGCCGTGGAGCCTGAAGGTGACACACAACAGCCGATACGGTTTTTTGCATATATCTATGTGTATCTAACTTGTATAAGTATCCATATCCAATACGCATCCGATACGCGATACACTATCTGAGGAGCGTATCCGTGCTCCCTAGGAGTACATGGGTTCTTTACAAATATATTTTTGACTTCTTCCTCGAAAAAACTTTACTGCTTGTGTTTTTCAACACATTCAGGAATTTCTTTTTCGGTTTTACTTTTTTCTTTTTTGCGGTACAATTCTTTCCATATCTTCCAAGATTTCTCTATCCATAGTTCCGCATAAATAACAAGCAGTCAACTAAATGCCATTAATACAACTAAATTCATTTGAAGCAAGTGAGATAACTTGCCTTTTCTTTTTGAATAACCTCATAAGAAGCATCAGGTGGAAATGTAGGCCAGACTGCTGGTTTGGGCCAAGGCAACATGCTGAGAGAAGCGCTGCTCAGTAGAAATGAGAATTGGTTGAGAAACAAAAGAATGAAGAACATAACTAATTTTGACATTTCTTAAGCACCTTACAAGAAGCAACTTACCTATTTGCAGGACTTCTTTCAATATCTGCCCCATATCCTATCAAATACGCCAGCCTCATAAACTGCCACATTAACGACACTTTGTATCAGCAGGTAGCACCAGGCAAGGGACAATTCATGCATAAACTACTTTTTCTCTCTTTTTTGGATATAGTAAGGACTAAGGAGGACCCTACCAAGTCAGACCGATCTCGGGCTAACCAGTGGCCAGCCCCTTGGAAGTGGGGCGTCAAGGGAAACCCACCCCAAAAAGTCCTAGTGGGACTAGAACCTATGAGCTCAAGGTCACAAGGTGATAGGCTTACCACTAGAACAAGCACTCTTGATTTCATGCATATACTGCTGACAGTACAGTCACTACCATAAATATCATAGTTTACGTTTCATTCTTTTGAATATTACCTACACCACATATGAGCTATATAAAAAGGGCCTTGATTAACACCTGATTGCACTTCGATGATACCGCGAGATGATTTTTTTTTTTCTTTATTCCTTTCAAATAGAATATCTACAGAAACATATTTTCCCAAAGCCAAAACCACAATAGATACGTCACATATTTAACCCTGTCATTACATGATTTTTCCTACATAATGTTTTGGTGAATTTGAATTAAATGTAATTCTCAATTATTTTCAGGAATTTCCATTGTTTGAAGTATGTTTCGAGGCGGATACTGTACTTAGCTTTGGGTGCTTTTAAGGGTACTGCTACTACTCTTCTTCAGAGGAATTGGTCCCTTTTGTAATCAACTCTTCGGGAGGATGAGAGGATCCCTTGTTCGCTAAGTCATTAATGATTATTAATAATAAGTTTTCTATCTGAAAGAATGGTGTCATATAATAGAGTACCCTAATTACAAAATCTTGATTAAACAAGAATCTTTTCAGAAAACATCTACCTTAATCCTGCACAGTGAAAACAGATCACCCTGAAGTCGGTAGAACTCCTTCTCTATATCAGGTGCTACAGCTCCATCTTCATAATGTGAGACAGTGTCATTGAGCAAAGCCAAGCAAGCAGTTATTACCCAAACTTCACGCATACAAAATGGCAATATGCTCTGTAAAGGTCAAACCAAAGAATCAAACCAGGTAATCCTCCAAAAATAAGTTCAAAAACAATAAACAGTAACTTCAAAATTAAAGAAACACTGATCTCGCCTAATGAGGAGAGGAAGAAGTCGAGGGTACAGTAGCATTGAATAAAAAAAGAAGCATTATCAAGACAATAATGTATGATATACCTCATAAAGTGCCAGTGCCTTCGAGAAGCTTATGATAAATGAATAGCCCCTAGAGGCTACCTCAAAAGGACGATGCAGCTTGAAAAGAAGCTGCAAGTATCAGCACAGATCTCTACATAAGTTTTCAACAATTGAGACATAACACAGAAATAAAAAAAAAAATAAACCGCAATAGCAAATTGAACAGTTCCATACAAAATCTAAATACTATCCAAGTATTTAGCACCCGGAATCCCGGATACTTCTCAGTATTACATAGTTGAATGGAGTAACACATAAATTGCTAGCACATTTTTCTTTAACAAAAATTATAGGGTCTCTCCGCAAACTCACATGGCTATATTTAACCACGAGAAAGCTTAAAGATGGTAACTTTTTTAAAGGCCTGTCAATTGCAGTGGTCGAAAATCATCAGCAGTATCGAATTTCACGATGCAGTGTTGCCATGTTGCTATGCTATCATGGACAACAATTGATTTCTCTATTTTTGATTCCTTGCATAGTGCTCACATTACCAGCTTGTCGCAAGTTACCAAAACAGTTGTTTCTACCTCTTTCTTTTACTACACACAAAGTAAAGGCTGAAAATGGAGTCAAATCTAAATATTATGTTCTTCAATACTTCTTCATAATTTGCAACATCTCAAAAGTGTTTAACCTCTGAAATATCGCATTTCCTATCTTCAAAGTAACACGTTCACATGGACCCTCCCTTGCAAGCAAGGATCAGAAAGCTGAAATGAATGCACCATCTATTTCAGAACAAAATCAATTTTCACTAGATCTATTCAGGTGTACTGACAATTGAGTGATATAACCGCAAAACAAAGAAGGCATAGCCTAAAACTCGATAGAAAACAAACAATACAAATGAAAATAATATGCATACTCCTTTTTTCGAAATTGACATAAGATAACAAGATAGGTGAGCCTTATCAAAAGCAATTCCTTGAACATAACCCAGTTCACAATTATTGTATTTCAGAAGGATTAGAATGACCTCTTTAACATGAGGAATTTTCTCGTGCTGAAATAACATCCCAAAAAGAGAAGAATATACTGCACAAAGGCTAATTGCACTGTGTTTCAATTTGCTTGCATTAACTTTAAATGCCCAAAACATTTGGGCACTATACTTATACTTCAAAGTTCAAAAATTTTGCTCCAAGAGGTTAAGATTGTTTGAAGACCAACACAACGAAAAACCCTAACCTGGTGGTTGAGGCCCCATCATTGGTTATATTCTAATACGCACCACGAAATGAGGCCTATTTAGCGTCATACGTGGCTAAACACACTAGTGCGCAAGCCCTCCATAACTTGTGCCGAAATTCTTAATTGTGCGGCAATATGGGGGGACTCCCAAGATCTCAACACAAGACCATTTGGTTCATCCTGGTCTGATACCATGCCAGAGGACCAACTTAACCAAAAGCTTAAGCTGAAGCCCAATCGTTGGTTACATTCATTTATGCTCCCTCACGCGAATGCCATTTGGGCTTGAAGCGTGGATGATGCATATTTGCATAGGCCCTCCACATACCTTGTGAAAATATTCTATTTTCTTAGAATAGGGGGCTCCAGACCAACTCAACCAAAAGCTTAAGCTTATAGTTGAGGCCCGGCCATTTGTTACATTCTAATACCTTCATCCTCATTTCTAAATCACATGTAGGTTGATCATTGTACTAAATTAATTTAGTGTAAGAGATGTTCCTACGAATCAAGGAACGGTTTCGAAACCATTGGGACACTTTTTACCATCAAGTGGGGCATTATTTGCTTCTTGCATATTTTTAATAGTTTTTGTTATTAAAGTTTATAGAAAATTCTTGTTCCAAGTGGGTGCAAGTGCATCTTATTCCTAAAGAATAGATCCGCAGTTGGCTCTAGTTAATCATTGCACCCCCTTCGCTCACAAGCTAAATATTTCCCAGAAAAAAATGAATGTGAATGGCTAGAAAAAAAGAAAGAGCAACTTATGTTAGGGGTATGGGATGTAGACAGGGATCAGATAGGATATCATTAGGATGGTTTGGGTTTGAGGACATAAGGATGTAGTTAAAGGAACCCCAAAGCAAGGGAGATCTATGGTTCTAAATAACTTTAATTTAGAAGATTGAGAGCTTGGTGTTTAGGATGAATTTATTGTAAGATTTAAGGGTAAATGCAATGTTTTGCGGCAGCTTTCTGATACTCAAGAATGTGAAACAGCCCTCTTTATATCATGGAGGCAAATCTGCTTGTAATCATTAACAAACCTCGTCTAACAAGTTGTCCAAAAATAGTGTTCTGTTATACTCCTAAGCCTGAGGCTAATCGCAAGACTTCTGCAATTTCTTGATACGAAAATTTTTCTTTGTTCCTGGAAGGATCAAGTGAAAGGGGAATAAAGAAGATGAGGCTCTGTCGCTCAATCAAGACTAAATCGTATACCTCTGTATCATGATTATTAAACTTCAAGTGCGATAGACTTTTATATATAATTACCCCTAATATATGTATTTACCTTCTTCTGACTCACCCTCTCAATCAAACAAACATTGTTTTTGCCAACTGGATCTAGTTGGTCACAATTTCTCCCCCCAGTAATCAGACGGTGACAATTAAGATGTACTATTGACACTTATCTTTCATCAGAATGACGAAGTTATAGGCAACACTATGCCTGGAAACTTCACTGATTTCGGATTAGCTAATACTTAAAGAAGTTAGATGTCTAATGAGTATGTGTGAAAAGCATATCTATCATTCAACCTATACGTTGTTTCTTGTAAAAAGTTCAACGGGAACCTCTTGAGGAGAACAGTTAAGTTCAAACCAGAAATTGATGGATCTTTCCACTTTTGGGGTTTAGCAATAATCTGGCCTCTTGTGCTTCTGTAGCAACTCATCTGATATTGTTGGCTGTTGCAGGGAAGTAATAGAAGTCTTTCATAGTTGATCTACAACTTTCAATCTCCTCTTAGATGGAGTCTTTAGCTTGGCCTGACTTGCAGTGTGGTATCCAGTTAGGATGACATTTTGTACAGTTATCTTTCAAAAGAGTGTTTCTTATCCTTTAAGTTGTGTGCTGTTTCTTCCCGTAGAACAAACTTTCCTTCTTTAAGAAAGAGACAAAGAGGGGGAAAGTGAGGCCAAGCTAGGTCAACCACTAAACTAGGTCAATCATTCAAAACGAGAAGGTAGTGAACAGGTATTGTTGTCATTTAAGTTGAACAAGTTGTGTGACTTTCTTTTTTGTTTTGTGTGTGTGTGTGAAATTAGTTGCCAGGTAAGATATTTAGAAAAGCTAACCAACAGATCATTCTACCATTACGGAGCAAGGCTCATGCCTAGGTTTGGGTAGGGGCTGTTCCAATGTACATGGCCTTACCTATGCAGTTCCGGGTGGTCTCTTCCTTTGAACCTTAAATGGATAAGCAACTGCCCGGCTTACTACATCAAAGAATATAATAAGTAAAACGCAATTCAGTGAGACCTTAATTTGATTTATATCAAACCATAGTTAAAATTTGCCACTATACTGCTCAACTCTTGGTTGAAATTGGCTGATGAAAAACTTGTGATTACTGAACTTCAGTTATGCTTCTAATGTTGTGTCCTCAATTTGTCTTACATACTTGTAGACTGTTAATATTTTCTTCACATGTATCATTAATGTGTCTTGGTATCTAATTTTTATTCACATTTGTCATATACTCATATGGCTTTGCTAAGAACTGTGTATTGTCACAAGGTATTGAATAACTGAATTTTCATTTGTTTCTAGTGAATGACTTAATAAAGGTAAAAGATTGTAATGATTCATTCTTTATTACAGATTCACATTTTTGACTGTAACGGGTCATAGCAAGGAGTCTAGTACTGCAGTTTTCTACTTTGCTTCACCAAATAAAGATCGTGTTCTTGACTTCTTGCCGAGGCAGATAACCTTTAGCAATATGAAAATCACATCTCATGCACAATGCAATTTCTTTCTTTTTTTTCACTATCATTTTTAGTTTCAGATTATCTTTTTGGTTGAGTGAATTCAAAGATGGGAAGACTCTTTCCTAGAATATCCATATTACATATGAACAAACTTTGCTTTTTGCTAGGCTAGCGCAGGGTTAGGTACTGAGCCCAAAGGCAGCCATGCTGCTTTCTATTTCTTAGGCAATCTAGTCTATCTCATGATTCAATATAAGTTAGTTTTGTGTGCTCATTTTTCCTGCAAAATAGTGGCTGGCCCTCTTTAGGCTGACAGTGGTTAGAAATTAGAATGCTCACTACTCTTCGATAATGCTACTGTAAGATAAGATAAATTTGTTGACCAGATAATATACATTTTTAAAATGCAAAATTTAAGTTCTGCATTGTGAAAAATCCACCCCTATCCCTCTTAAAAAAAAGGGCAGTCTCTACTATCTTTTTCCTGATCTCAAAACAGGCTATGTTCTGTGAATATTTTTATAGACAATGAATATTGTGTGATGTTGGTAACAAAGCTCATAAGCATCTTGTTTTATGGTACATCCTGGCAGCTTGTGAGTTGCTTTGTCCATTCTCCTTATGTAGTTCGTTTAGGTTTTTTTGAGGTGTTTGTGAAGTACTCCGATGTATTTAGACTTCTTCACCAGTTCGAGACCTTTTCTTTGTTTGCAAGGAAGAAGTACATAGGTGTTGAGCAGGGAGGAAATCAAACTTCTAAGAAACTGGTGTATCTCCACAATTGTAAGCTAGAATGCAACACTTTAATTTGAACAAGTTGTTCCCATAGGGCCGGTATATTTTTTTTAATTCTTGAATAAGCTAAAGCCGTCATTACTTGCTTCCCAGTAGCGTCTTTCATAGAAATTTGACACAATTAAAGGTCTTTCTTTCAGCCCTTTACTTCATCTCTTATGAGGATGTTTTGCCTTATTGTTGTGTCATTCTGAATTCCAATTGGTGGATGGCTAGCTTCTGAATTTCTGCCTGTCTGTTTTTCTGATAATTAGAGGTCATAATATATTAGGCTAGAAGCCAAAAAGGCAAGGTTGCAAGCGCTAACAATAATAAAAAAATAAATAAATAAAACATTTTGCAACAAAACCATTTAAAGCGAAACCCCTATAACTCAAAACAAATCACTTTATGCTGGTACCAAGGCCTCTAGCTCCTTTCGGTAAGACAACTCTCGATTCCAATGTTGGAAAGAGACATTCTTGAAAAGCAACAAGGACGTAAGTACGTAACCAATCTTGCTTCTAAAGTAGGAAACTTTTCATGTCAAAGACAAGGTTAAGGGTCCATGAAGTGGGGTTCCCTTTGTCAGATTCGATTCTAAATTTTTTGAAAGATTCCACTGTAACGTGACACTTTCCAAAGTTCCTTTTTGAGTCACATTCTCCGGTTCATTTGAATATCGCACCCCAGCATTTGATTTCATAGGTCAAAGGATAGAACCACGATGATCCATCAGGACTCCTCAATGCCAGCATTGCCCTGTTTCTCCAACACCGAACTTTCAACAGTCCATTTTTGAAGCTGATGGAGGTCTAGGTGACCAAAATCTGCTTGGATACAAGAGCAAGGATAGATCTTGGAGAATAAGGACATTTTACAAATCAACCTTTGATCCAGGAGCAGCCTCATTTTGATTTGTGAGAGCATGTTTTTACCAATTAGGCTGATTTTCCATGAAAAATAATATCATTCTGATAGACCAAATTGTGTCCATCATCACAATGAACAAACAGGTCAATAGATGCTTCTCAAACTAGGGAGACCCCTATACCGATCAAATAAGATGCAAGGGCACACAGTCATAACAAAAACTAGTCCTTGCCAATGGTAGCATGCCTCACATAAGGACCAGTTGACCTCGAGAAATCACAATGCAAGAACACATTGTTGAATGGATGCTTCAAAGCAGTTGCAAAAAGAGCATAGCATGTGATGGCTGAAGCAGATTGAGTCTAGTCAACTAGTGTGAGTATTGAGCTTCTGCATGATGGCAAGCCAGACCCACAATTCCACCCTTGGAGGTGCAAAACCTTTTCATGTGTTTCTTGTCACAGGAAGGTTAAAGGAGGTTTTTAGCTGACTTAAGAAAAGGCCTTGCAAAGAGAGTATGTGGAAATAATCTTCTTATTGCCATGCATCCTAGCTTATTTTATCCGTCTTTGTTGTGCTTGTGTGACACCATCAAGCTGTTGCAATTACTCCTTTCCCTTGTTGGATTTCCTGTTAATAGAAATCTCTACTCCAAGTCAGATTCCTGGACGAGCCATCCCAAACTCCCATGTTTGCGATTGGCTCGTTCTTTTGAGTGGATAAGAGGTAGAGTTTTCCTATTTTAGCTGAATTTGCTAACCCAAAAGGTTTCTCTTATTCACCGTTTCCCACACGGTTCATAACTCTTTTGCTGATGACGTTGCATTACTCATCCCATCTGTCAATGTTGGATATTTGTTGCCAAACTCTACCCTTGAAATTTCGCCTATTAGTGAACATGTTTCTATCTAACAGAACATCATTAGTAGGCTTGTCAAATATTATTTCATTTTATTCCGAAATTTGTCACCTCCCTTTGACAATTGCCACCACCATCTTAAAACCAAAGCTACATTTTTCACCATTAAGGATAACGGAAGCCTATGAGAACTAGACGATCTGCCCTGGATAAAACTTCACCTTTAATGAAGCAAGCTTTGCTCAGACCTTTTTCATTAGAGATTTCCATGTTCTTATCACTTATGGCTTCGCACCTAAGGGAATGACCGGGTACGATGTTGGGGGTTAAGCCAATTTTCACTCTTGGTTGTTTGCCTTTTATGAGTCCATGCGCGTTTGCCGTGCAAAAGAGTGCTGACTTTTGCCAAAGTTGATTTTTAGCGCAATGTAGAGGGGAAACAATTCATTAGTCTTATAGATATTGGTGAGAATTTGTTACTCAGCCAGTCTGAAGAAAGATTGTCATCTTCAAACTCAAGACGTGATAGCATCATACAGTCTTTGCCAATTTCTAGCACCTTTTAAATTCTCATTTCCCGTGGCTCTCAACTAACTGATACTAGCTGTTTTCACAATCACGAAAAGAAAAGGGGAAAGTGGATCCCCTTGGCGAAGGCCTCTCACCATCTTTGAAAGGCTTCATAGTACAACGCTATAACCATTGACATTGAGGCTATTGTAATGCATTCCATAACCCAAGTTTTTTATTTGACACCAAATAATTGGGAGAAGATGATAAGGGAACTCTCATGTAACATAATCACATGCCTTTTGGAAGTCGACTTTAGGAGTACTCCACTTTTTGTTTTTCTCCTTTTTCAGCCAAGCCACCACTTCTTTTGCATTAAAACCCTATCAAGAATATTTCTATCACGAATGAAGACTGATCGAGTTTCTTTAACAAGGTCAGGAATTACCACTTTCAGTCTTTCTATCGGCTTTTGTCAATTCATTGATGTAGTAGTCTTTGTTGTTCCTTTCTTTATTAATCGAATTTTTGCCTCTAGATAATTGCAGCCAATACCTTTCGTTCCTTTAAAGCCAGACCATAGGTGAAAAGGTAGAGTTTGCGTCCTAGACCGATCTACCTCATGGTCCTCATCTACATCATGAATTTGTGATTTTGTGTCTAACCTTCAAAGCTCCAGTGCCGACTTCTGTATATGCTCATCGATGTTGCCAAAGTTATTTTTGTTCCCTAACTTGATCGATTCTTCCAATTTCGTCATTTTTTGCTTGATAGGACTGTGATGCCAATAATAAGAGAAGGAAGTAGGAAAATTTGAAATATCATGTAGGATGTTGGTGAATTTAAAATCTTTGTATAATTTGACAAATTTCACTCATTTCATTTATGCTTTTAGAGTCAATGAATCTCTAAAGATTACTTTTTATTATGATTGAGAAAACAGTACTTCAGTGATGCTTTCTTCTTTTTTTTTTTTTTTTGATAGATAGTACTTATGTTATGATACTATTTATTTTGTCATTCCCCAAGTTACTTTTAGATATAGATACGTCTGTATTCTATGTTATTCTTCAGATTTGGATTATGAAACAACCTTTCAATTTGAGTTGGAGATGTTCTCCATCAGCCATCTTTTATTTATTTTGTGTAATCTATTCACCTTCATCAACAGTTATCGAGTTGTTGTCAAAGTGCAATTTGAGATTTCTAAATCATAAACCCCTTCACAATTGCTCCTAGTGTTGCCGCATTCGAAGCTTCATTGAATTGGAAGGTTATACTCGGGTTCTTTTGTTCGTTTTAGTCTATCTTTCACAAGCTAACCCGCAAATCATGTTCTTTTACCCATTCCAAGTATCAGTTTGTACCACTTATTGGGTAACAGTGATTGCTCCCATCAAACACCCTTCACTACGGTTGCCACCCTATAGAACCCTAATTGTCTAAGTTTCTGTCAAGTCAGACCAGAATCGTCTAGTGATCAAGCCAGCAGAGGCGGTTTTCAACTATCTGCTCTTTGTTATGTATCCTCTTTCTTGCTTCTAAGAGTGGCCTTTGATCCAGGCATAGACCAAATTATCGCTTAGGGATACAATTTATTTGAGAGAATTCTATACCTTTGAGTTTGGGGTCTATCTGAAGCACCGCTTGGGTTGAACATCTACAAGTTCTACTGTTGGTCCCCATCTTACTAACCATTTTGGAAATTATTGATTCTCCAACTTGTTCATATTTTATCGACTAATCCCCAGAGACAAACTACGAGCTAAATGTTTAATTTACTAGTTGAACATATGAGCAACTACTTGACGCGTACCATGAATTTAAGAATGTAGAAAATTGTAATAGTTGAAAATTCTTGAGTTTGGTAGAACAGAGATTGGAATCAAGAACTAAGAGAGCAAATTTTGAAGTGGAGCCAGTTAAGCATCATTGAAGTCACCTGCTAGACTCTTGATTGTATGCCTACCACGGGACAAGTGATGCTCATGGAATTCATGCTGCCAATTCCAAAGGTCTCTCATACCCGTCGCTGTAACATATTGACCTTTCCTCTCCTCTGCTACAAGGTTTGCATTGAAGTTACCCCCATTATATGAAAAGGAAGTTGTATGGTTGAATTTAACTCAGAGAGTCCATCCATACTGCTGATCTGTTGCTAGTATCATTAGTGCCGTAATCACAATTGCACATCCAATATTCTTCTCCGCGATTGTGCCAATGAGACACATCTTACTGGCTCCTTTTATGATTTTAGAAACAATTACAGCATCCAAAGTCATACAAGCATGAAACCGACCACTTCTTTCAATTACTTGACATCATACCATAAATGATTTTTACATAGTGACATTCATGATGAAATCTATCTAAAACAGTCTCTCTTTCTGGAAACCCAAATCTAGACTCACTTTTTTTCTTTTCTTTTCTCCTCTTCTTGTCTCTGTTCGAAATTGCTCTATCTCCTCATGCTGTGGACACTTGCTGTGTATTCCGACCATTTTACCATTCCTCCACTGTTGTCTAGCAGCTGGGTAGTGTTGATGGGTTTACTGTAAACCCGGGGGGGGGGGGGTCAACTTCGTTAGAGTTCTTGTGATCAGACTTGGAATAGTTACTACCCATGTCTGATAGAGACCCACGTCACCCACCACTTGAAAACTAATTCTCCAACCCTTGCTATTTTCATGATAATTTGCTGAGTAATGCCCTTTCCTTTTCATCATCGTAGTAATGGACATTAGTCGTGAGAATACTGCTTAATTGAAGTGTTTATCTCTCTCTTTGTGTCTTGGGAGGATTGGTGGTCATTATGAATATTGTATCCTCCCCATGCAAAGTTGGAACTTCCGAAGACTTCTCCTGCCCTAGGTTCAGTGGATTTATTCTTCCTCAATTCAGTATATTTTTCCAGCATACCTGCCCTGACTGTATAAAGTGGATCTACTGTTAAACTGTAGCTATTTGAATCAAGGGCTCAAGGTTGGTGTTGAATCAGTGTTCCTCCGATGACGAAAATTTCCTGGAAAATGGTGTGTTCGCCGTTTGAGAAGCAAAGTTTGTTTAGATGTTGGATTCCATTTCCTGGACATTATCATTGAATCCGGTGCCTTATGGGGTAAGGAGTGTCGCATGAATTTGCAGCATGCATAGAGTGTCAATCAAGACCCTCGCTGACTTCATATAGCTACCCTTCTCTGTTGTAGAATTAATTCAAGCAACATATCCCTAATGCTCAGCAGTTTTAGCAATGTTTCCTCGACTCCAAGCTTGTGGTGGAATGCCTAATGTTCAAGACTTATCCCTTCCAGTTGAGCATTTTTCGTACTGTCACCATTCTCTAAGTTAACTAAATTGATTCTACAATATACAAATGCCCGTGCAACTTTCTTATCCTCCTGTGTATAAGGCCTTGTTCTTTTTAACTAAAACTGAACCCAACCCAACCCAAACAGAATGGACCGAACCAAAACAAACTGTAATTAAAACAGGGCCCTATACAAAGTAAACATAAACTGAACTCAGTGCAACTTCCTTATACTCCTGTGTAATGTGTGTAAGGCCCTACTCTTTTCAAAATGGCCGAACTGAACTGAACCAAACTCAACTGAGCCTAACCGAACCGGTCAAACCGAATGAAATTAAGTTGAAAAGAACACAGACTAAAAACTTAACATAAAACTAAAACTATCGAGGTCGTGCACCTAAATAATTGAATTCCATTTAGGACATCAACTTCTACAGGATAATCCAGATTTTCTGGCATTGTTTCTTCTCTAGTATTATTTTTTGAACTTCGTCATTGGACTTTTCTTCCTAGTTTTGCTGGTTTTGTGCTTGATTTCAATGTTGGGCACTTGGGCTCCTTCCCTGGGGTTAGTTACCTCTCTATAGGCTCTTTCATCTCAAATTTGTGAGGGTGTTATTTTCTCTCTATTTGAACATTCAGTTCTCTTGGTTCTTTTCTGCGTATCAGGAAGGAGTTCACCCCTCTTTTTCAAAATTTCCTTTCCTAACAAACAGCTTAATGTTTCGTAAGAACATCCCCATCGGTTCTTCCTCGTGTTTCTAAAAAGAAAAGTTCAGATTTTGCTCTAATCTTCCGAGCTCAATGGCTGAATATGTAAATATCTGCAACCTGACTAGACTCTTCATAGATGTCTATCATTTCTTCTTTTGTGACTTCGCTGTGTTGATTTTTCTGAAACAGTAGATATTTGTTTCACTTTTGCATGAAGCTTCTTTGTCTATTTCGCTGAGAGCATGTTTGATTCTGCAATCGAGCCCAGCCACCATAGGTGGAAGGGGTGTTCCCGATGACCAAAAACTAGCATAGAGAGGGAAGAGAAAATGAGTGAGTAAATATTTTATTTTATCTCTTAACGGGTAGGCACCTTCCTTTTTGGGTTTGGTTATGCATAGCATTTGGAAGTATAAACTCCTATTAGGGTGCAGGCGTTCTGTTGAACTAAAATACCTAGGAAACTCAATATTGATAATGTTCTTCGACGTAGAAGGCCTGGTATTGTTCTTAGTTCACCCATGTGTATCTAGTGAGTCACATAGTAAGGACAAAAATTATGTTTATTCTTTCTATTATAGGTTCACATGGGTGACATTAAGGAGCTTTTTGGTTTTGTTAGGATGACAGAAAGGAGTTTAGAACAGTAGTTTTCTACTTTGCTTTTGAAAATACTGTTCTTGCCCGAGGAAGATAACCCTTAGCAATATGGAAATAACATTACAGGCCATGGTGCAATACTCATTATTGGTGAGATTTTCAAATTTTCCTTTCCATTTTTGTGTGAATCAACAGAGGGGAGGACTTGTTCATAGGACATGTTCATTGTAAACAATCGATGCTATGCCAGCGCAGTGTTAGGGACTGAGCTGTTAGGCAAACCTTGCTGTTTTTCTACTTATTCCTTAGACACTTTATCCAATCTCGTGAGTCATTTTTCATTATAAGGTAGCTTTGTTTGCTCACCTTTCCTGCATAGATAGCAAGTGCCCCTCTTTTAGGCTGACAGTGCTTGGAATTCTCACTATGAGCATCTCTAGCAGGTAGACATGACTTGCTCGAGCTTGCTCTCCGACCTTATCAATACTTTGTTGAAGTATGGAATTTGTAGGTATTCTTTCAAGCAATATCGCGTAGTCAAATAAGTGCAACATAAAGAAATGCTTGGTATAAACTGAAAACTGCAACGACCTATTTTCTTCACCCGGTGTGATTCACCTGTGTTATTTTGTTTGATAGTTGAGTTCTCTATCTTTTTTACCACACTAGAGTGGTTCAGTGAATTCTTCTTTGATACTATCGGAAAATCATTTTCCTTCATTCAGCTTATGTATACTTTAAGGGGTGAAAAAGGCAGTTTGACTCCAGTTACGAAATGCTACTTCAAGAAATTTGAGGGTATATTAAAATTGTTTACCAAATGATAATACATGTTTTGGATGCAGTTTTGGCCAATTTATGGTGTCTTTGGATTGAGCGTGATTCTCATATTTTTATAAACAAGGCAAGCTCGCCATTTGGATTATGTGTGGGGGGAGGGTTGTTTATCTAGCTTCTCTTTGGGCTAAGGCGACGGGGATTTTTAAAGAGATTCCAATCGCCCATTTTCAGCTGGAATTGAATGCTTTTTAAATTATTTCTGTGAAGCTTATAGGTCTACTTATTCTTTAGTGCTTCACTTTCTTTTGATGAACTTCTTGTATTTCTATCAATTAAATAAAGACTACTGTTCTCCGATCGGAATACGGGCTGCTTTAGTACCTACTGTTAATATTTTGGAAAATTTTGAACAATGTGATTTTGTTTTCAAAACTAACCAGCATTTTTCTTATTTGGTACATACAAGCAGCTGTGTTGTTTATCCATTTCCCTTATATAGTTTATTTAGGCTTTAGAGGTGTTTATGAAGTACTCTACATATTTAGACTTCATTTCAGCACAAATTCAAGAAATTTTCTTAGTTTGCGAGGAAGAAGTCATAGGTCTTGACTCTTGAGTGAAGAGAGGAAACCAAACTTCCTAAAACTGTTGTATTTATCATTTAATGTGAGGCTAGGGCGTTACACTATCATTAATCTCGAGTAAACTCAAGCCGGTTCTTATTCTTAAGCAACTGGTTCTTAGCCAACGTCTCTCATAGATATTTAACAGAATCAAAAGTCTCATTGTTCAGCCTTTTAGTTTAAGTCTTCTGAAGAACGATTTTTCTGTGTGTGTTTATTTATAACACCATTTGATAGATGGACCAGCTTCTATATTTTTGCCTGTTTTGGTATGAGCCTCTGTTGGAGCTTGATGCAAAGCTTAATTAGGGTGGAAATATTTCTTCTGCTAGATATGATGGGGCAATTGAGGTGAGATCCTAGATCCAACTTTCGATTAGGGCAATTGTCACTGCTTATGGATAGTGAGTAGAGTCTGGCACAAAGCTATCCTTAGCAGCCGAAAGAAACCTTGTTCGGCTACACTAATGGAGTAGCAGTGGCTATGCCAAATTACATTCGGGAGTTTTGTCATGTACATCTTTTGTTCAAGGCGCCTTTTTCAGGGATTTTCACCATTGTCTTTATGCCTTATCTTCTATTAAGAAAATTTAGTTTAAATCGGGTCTACTTGCTGAACTCTTTACACCATTTCTCATCTTCGATATTGTGCTGATTTTTCAGGAGCCTGTGGCGTTTATGGGTGGCATATTTGCTGGCCTTCTCAGGCTTGACTTGAATGAGGAACCCCTCAAAGAATGGATAAATAGGACGGTTGAAGCTTCCGGAATTAGCCAGGAAGATATTGACGTCCAAGGACCAGAATCAGAAGAAGCAGCACCTCAACAGATAGATATTGAGTGAATCAATGCAGTAGATCTATTGTTGTACATTCAATTACCAGATCATTCCGACCAAGAAATGAGATTGTTGATGTTTCGAACAGTCGGAAAACAGTCATTCCAATTCAGTAATTGGTTGTAACTTTTACCTATATTGACATCTATATCAAAACCTTTAGAAGATTACTAGTAATATAGACCGGAAAATACTCTCTTCCAGTCCCTCTTTTGTACGCAAATTATACGTTATAATCATTGATAGACATTATGTATAGGAGAACTCAATGGGAGCTCAATGCTAGGAGCTCCAACCTCCCGATCATGAAGTTGCCCTTTCGAGTCTCATCAACTCCAACCTCTTGATTGAGGAGGTATTATGATGCTTTCTACGTTGAAAAACCTAGATATCAGCACGCCAAATGTTTTTTGTGGAGCCGTGGTTTCCTATATCATCCTCCTTGACTCACCCTTAACTTTATACCTTAAAAATCTCTATTAAATCACCGGTGAATTTTTCTTTTTTTTACTGCATATTTATACTACAGAAATGGAAGGGGATCCTTGACCATTTACAAAATAACCCCACAAGAATAACAACAAAATAACCCCACAGGAATAACAACAAATTAATAACACACGCAAAGTTGAATTCAAACTTCAATAAAAGTAGCCGGTCTTTTCTAATAATTTGTGTCGAAACTTTCATTCATAATAGTCACAATACTTCCATAGAATCCAACATTCCATCCAATTTTAACTCCCAAAACGAAACATAGCACTAGTACTCCTACCACCTAACATAAAAATTTACATCCCATAAACCCTACCCTAACCCCCAAACCCATAGAGGGTTCTACCCTGCCTCTTGAGCGCATAGATGACATCCATAACAGTAACAGTCTTCCTCCTGGCGTGCTCGGTGTACGTCACAGCATCCCTAATCACATTCTGCAAGAATATCTTGAGCACACCGCGAGTCTCCTCGTAGATGAGCCCGCTGATGCGCTTCACACCCCCACGGCGAGCCAGACGCCGGATGGCGGGCTTGGTGATGCCCTGGATGTTGTCACGGAGCACCTTCCTGTGCCGCTTCGCTCCTCCCTTTCCCAGACCCTTGCCTCCCTTTCCTCGCCCTGACATTTTCTGAGCTTTTAGATTCTAATGAAGAGAGTTAAAGTAGTGTGGGAGGTGAGAAATGTTTGAGATGTGTGATTTGGAAAGGTGGTTTTTGGTTGCTTTTATAGGATGGGGAGAGAGAGTGCGAGTGTTTTGGACGGTCGATTTGGGTTGGATCTGACGGGTATAATTGCGGATCCGTGTGTTGTTTTGTAAGGGAATGGGAGCCGTGGATTTGATTTGGTTGACGGTTGTGATTGGTGGAATGTTTGTGTTACGGATTGGGACTTTCCCTCCTAAACTGTATAGTCAGCGCCAAGTTCTTTTGCGAAATTTTTTAAAAGCGAGATTTTTAACCAATTCATCTAGGGATGTCATGTCATTACATTGGGTTTGTTCACCCCCTCTTACGTAACTACATACAAAAAATCATCCACTATAATCTAATGCATGAGACTTTTGATAATTGTTGGGAAGAGTAATAATTTGATTATTTTAAAATACATTCTTGACGGTTTTTAAAAAGTATATGTTCATTCTTTTCGACAAATTCTAAAATTCTCAAAACTTTATGTTGTAAGGAGTATAAAAAAGTCATTACATAAAAATTATTCATTTTGAATAACCTTTAGCACAATAGAAGTCTAACAGTTGATATTATTTCGACTTTTAGTTTGAGTGTAGTGATTTAGTGTTAGGTGTACATGTTTTTTTTTCATGACCTTTTTAGATATCCTTGGGACTTATTATATCACTTTATGGGGTTTTGAAATGTCATTGCCTCTTCAAATGACCTCTTTAAGGTTGTTAATATCATAGCTACTATCGTAGTCTTTTATTTTAGTTTTTTTAATTTAGCATATTGGATATGCATGGGATTTTGTTGTACTATTATATGGGTTTTTGGGTTGTACATAATCATCATGATTATACAGAGTACAGCCTTTATGTCACTTATTGATGTGTAACGCCCCGAAAATACAAGAATTACATAGTAACATTTATTTATATATCAGAAATATTTTACAGGGCGTCACCGCCGTATTTCCGGTTAGAAAATACAAGGCGACGCTAGTATTACACACAAACTAGTACAACCTGAAAATTAACTAATATAATTTATTTATTATACAACTATATCATATATCTCTATGAGTCTCATTCTTGGCAATTCCCATCATTCATACCTGAAAAACAAAATATTTAAAACGTG
>CAAKMY010048581.1:2428-13925 GCA_901111285.1 Corrigiola litoralis | reverse complement strand
GAGAGAGAAAGGGGAAAATGAGACATTCCATCTATTTGGGGGAAAATAAGTTCTTTGTGGAAATTTTATCTTCCACCCAAATTATTCAATTAATTTTCCTGTCAAAACCCGACAATAGAAAGTTAGAATCCTTATTAGCATCTCTCCCCCCCCCCCCCCCAAAAAAAAAAAAAAAAAAACCAAACATAGCCATAGAGAATGTCAAATTTATGGGCAAATGAAATAAGTGAGTGGTTTCATACAAGTAAGGTAATATGCGGTTATTCTTTTCTGCAATTCCTGAAAGTAAGATCATCTGTCATCTGTCATTCATGGTAGCTGCATAAAGTGCATTCATTCTCCTTATCAGTGAATAAGTAAGTAAAAGTCTTCTAGAATCTCCATTAGTACTTTATCATCTATGCACTCACTACTCTCCAGCATTCCTTCCCATAACGACTAGCAATTGAATGATGTCTGTATCTGGTTTTTTCTACAGAACTCCATAAACATGAAATCTGCTGACTAGATGCCTAATAATGCTTTCACTAGTATACTGTGCAAAGGATTTGTCATGAACCTGCAAGAAGTAGTTGGCAAAAATCTTTGATCAATAAGTTTTGAACTTTCTAGTTTGAGGCATGTTGGGAAACTATGAACTGCCTCTTGTAATGCTCATGTAGTAGAAAGGTAAGTCACTGTTGGTTACTCAAAACTGAAGAACACCGTACATAAACACAGACAATATGTGGTGACTCAATTCCATGTTTAGTATTATACTATGCCTTCAGTCTGCTAAAGTCTAAACATCTGAGTGTTATTTGCAGACATCTTTAGCGAAGTATATTTTATTTGGACTCATGTCTGTAGCATACTATAGACTCAGTATTCTGCTTTCTCTTTATGTCTTGTCTCCAGTAAAAACTTGGTATTATCATGGTGCACTTTTTTTTGTAAATTATTCTTCCATTAAATTTCTTTGTGAAGGGTATATACAAATTAAGCTTTAATTTTAGCAAGACTGTCGAAAGATAACACTAGAAGTGAAACGCCTTACATTGTGATTTGTGAACCGGTAGTGCTTTTTATAAGTGCCAACTGCCATGTGTCCCTGTAATCCAGAGTTGGTCAGCATTTGTTGTTTAACTTCATCAGCATCAACCCTACCCCAATGCCTCTGGTTTGGCTCTCACTAAAGCTGGGTGGGGGGCTTCAGATGTACACCGGCTTGGGCTGTCTTTTTTCTTGGATCTCTGTTCTTTTTTCCTTTCCTGTTTTCCATAGGCTTTGTCTGATTGACCAGTGAGTTATTTAGCTCTTATATTGCAGTCGGGACTGATATGAACTGACAAAGTATCACTTGCTTCCATTTTTTTTTTTATACTGTAATTCATGGACAAGCTTTTTGTTATGTGGGCATCGGACCCGCCTGCAGCAAAAATTTCATTGAGTTGTGTTTTTGTAGATTCTGGAGCTTTGGACCAAGCGGAACTTTAAGTGTGATTGTGGGAATTCAAAGTTCGGCAATTTCATCTGTAAGCTCCAGCCAGGTAAGGACATAGAAAATGTGGAGAACTCGTACAATCATAACTTCAAAGGTACATACTGTACTTGTGATCGCCCATACCCGGATCCAGATCTTGAAGAGGAAGAAGAGATGGTACAGTGTTGTGTATGCGAAGACTGGTTTCACAGGGAACATCTTGGTCTTGATTCCTCTGAGAAGGTTGGTGGTTTTATGTGTCTTACCTCTCGTTGCTCGCTTGCTGCATTCTAATCCAAGTTTTGTTTCTTATAATCTCTTCATATTTATTTATTATTTTTTTAAATTCTAGCTTTCATAATAACCTTAAGAGTTGACTCTTTTTACCGCAAGAGGGAGCTCAGGGGTGCAAATCTCTACTCAAAACAATCACATACATAAGCTAATTTTACTGGTCAATGAAGTAGCTTCCCAGTGTTGCAGATTTCAAATTGATTTATTCAAGTGAAATTTGTTTTGAAGCTCTTATTAGGCCTCTATAGAGCTTACAGTTACAGAAAGGCTGTGCTCTTGATAGAGTCTTAAGAATGCTTCGTAGTTTGGTATTTCAAATGTTTGCTCTGCGTTTTTATCACTTTCTTGAGTCTATTCAGTGTGTAGGTGACAATTATGTCAGATTTTGTCTTTTGCAGTTTGGCTCTAGTCTTCATTGTGATATTGTCATGAAAATATGTAATTTTTTTTTTTAATATCAAATAAGGGTAGATGATGAGGGAAACTTTCTATTTCAGATTCCGGTGGATGAGGAAGGAGAGCCACTCTATGAGGATCTTATATGTCCAGGCTGCACAGCTGCTTGTCCTTTCTTGTCCCTTTATCCCAATAACATATTTGTGGAACCTAAAAAGCATGATGTAGCAGCAAATTATGAGAAAGGGAAGGGAATTCTGGAAGAGGCTCCATCAGCATGTACTAGCTCAGGCAAAAATGAGGGTAGTAGCTGCGACCTTTTAAAATCAAGTGACATTGTTGCTAACGTCATATCTGAAAATATATCGAGTGGGGAGGGATTGGTTACAGCAAAAAATTATGAGAAAGATTTGAGCTTGAAGAATTGCAGTCAGGATGGCAGCTCTGGTAGGCCTTGTCAGCTTGGTGTTGATCTTGGTGCTGCACTACCAGTTCTGAACAACAGCAGAGCTATGTTCCTCATAAAGAATTGGAGGGACCTCCTTTGTCGATGTGAAAAATGTTCTAATTTTTACAACCAGAAGCGTGTTGGATTTCTGCTTGACAAGGATGACTCAATTGCAGAGTATGAGAATAGGGCTAAAGAGAGAAGGGTAGAGAGGCTGCAGCAGCAGGAGGACGCCTCAGTAAATATGTTCAATAACCTTGGTCATATAGAAAAGGTGGAGATCATGAGTGGCATTGCAGACATGCAAAGTGCGATAGGGAATTTCCTGGTATGTCTATTTTCCTGTTTCCACTGTTTAAATAAAAGTGTTTTCTGAAGGGCTAAGTAGGTGATGGGGAATTTTCTAATAACGGTTTGGAGACTCTTAGTCACTAGTATTCTGATCATGCCAGATATTAATACTGACATTATTATACTCCTTTCAGGAAAATCGAGATGCATCTCAGGCTATTACACCAACCGAAATCTACCAACTCTTTGATAATCTAAAAAATAAGCGTCGCCGTCAGATGTGAGCAATATCATGGACCTCTGTAAGCATGACTTTAAATTAAGCTTTAGATTTCTTAAGATGCTCTTGACTCATAAGAAACAGTCCTTTGTGTTTGGAGGTCACTGGATTTTTCGTTTCACGTTCACTTTGTTTTGCTGCACCTTAATGACCAGGAATGTTTTGTATAATGGTGCTTTCTATGTGATACAATTTATGACCCTTTTAAAGAGTCACTATTCTGGTTGCAAGCCCTCCCCCTTCTCCTTTTTGTCTGTGGTGTCATATCTGGTGCATTGCTAGATATCTACTCTTGTTCTAGCCAAAAGCGTAATCTCCAGGACATTAAGCTGTCAACTTGGGGGGATTTTTTTTTTTTTTTTTTTTTTTGAAGCAGACTTAGGGGTAACTTAATGAGTGCTTAATCACTTCTTGATTTGGTTCATTAGGGAGTTTGTTGGATGTCTGTCTCGGCAGATGTTCAATTCACTGATTCTGCAACTTTTTACTAGAGATTTTTCAGGGATTTGGTTCAGTTTTGTTTACCGCCTCTTGAAATTTTGGACCAACTTTGGGAGTATTCACTTAAGGTTGTGTAGTGTTTAATTTTTAATTTTTTATTTTTAATTTTTTTTTTTTTAGTTTCTTAGGCTGCCGTGATTGTATCAACTGAGTGACTGACAGTCAGTTGCTGCTTGTGGCCACTTTCAAGTTTTTGCGGAACCTCTTTTTTTTTTTTTTTTTTTGGAGCGCGGGTAGGTAAGGTAAAACATTCACCGGCAGTCACAGGGACCTTTTCTTTCAATATGATTCTGTCAGTCACTATGGTTGTTTTCACCATCAAATCTGAGGGGGCGAGGAACGAGGGTCCATGTTGTTCAGTACTGCTTGTGCGCATTTCATCTTGATTTCAGAATTAATAAAGAGTCATTTTTCCGCTTTGTTACCTTTTGTGTATTGCTTAAGTTGGTCTTGATTTGGTCTGAAGCTGTGCTTTCCTACCTGTATGGAATTAGTTCTTTTTGAACTACGTTTAGTACTTTAGTTACTGTCTACATCTCAGTATCTGACTATCTGAGAAATGCGCATGATAGTATCTGCATCTGAGAAATGTGCATGACAGCAAGATCTAGATATTTTACATAAATGAAATTGAAAAAGGGGAAATTCTATATCTTGTATGATAACCTGACAGGGTGTGGTTGTTATTTGGTAAGGTTGTCGGATATTCATATCTTCTAGTTGATCAACTGCATTTGTTGGTGTTTGATTTGTCCCATATATCCTTCTTGCGATTACTAGTTTGCAAATCTTACAACTTATTTGCGCCTTTGTGGATTGTGAAATGTTGTTATGGGTCTTTCCCATATTATCGGAAGAGACGGTTTGATTCCAACTTTAAACTAGATCTGGTCACAAAATTGAGTTAAAGTAAGAACTTTTAAACTGCAATAAAAGTCACCACTTATAAGTTATAACCAAAATAACCTATTTGAAATTCTGTAATTTTAGCTTAAAACTAAACGATCTCAAAACATTTTTTAATTATACTTCTTATTTATGGGGCCCAATCCACCAGTAACTCTTATACTAAATGGCATACAGGGTGCAGTACCGTATAACGGGTGTGAAAGCTTCTTAACTTGGCTAGGTAGCCATGTCACCAAGTCCGCTTGTCTAGTTGGGGGCCTTCACTAACAAGGGTGACAATCAACTCATACGTGTCGTGTTAGTGTTTATCAAGTGTCTATTAGTTAATCTGGTTTTGTTTATATACGAAGCGGTCCGACATATATCATGTTCATGATGGGGTGTTAGAAATTGATCTCAATTTATTTGCTCTTGTTATGCTTGATGATAACTGAATTGTCACTCCAATCGATCCGTGTATGTCTAGCTTAGGTCACAAAGAATGCTGTGTAAGCGCCACGTTATGTCCAATTAGGATTTGGACTAAAAGGAAAAAAGGAAAGAATTTTTATTATATGATTTGGTCGACTTGAGCTGGCTTCTGTTTTTCTTCCTTGCAAAAAATTTGGTGGGTATTTCATTAATTTTTATGGAAGATGGTGGTGTTTTTTCGGTATATTGAAGCATTCAATACTGTCGAAAAGGGAGATATAAGGATTCAAATTTGTTAGGATATCTAGGCAAACTAGACATTTAATTTTTTGGTTAATATTGCTCCTCATACAAAATACTAAGATAGTACTCCGTGGTTGACATAAGTGCACAAACTCCGGGTTTTAAAGAATTTTGGTCATATTAACTATTAGACCTTTAGTCACATACGGAGAGTCACAAGTATCAGGTCTACATATGGTTAGTTAAAAACATTTCCTCTAGGCAGGAAGTATGTGGAGGAAAAAGTTCCTCACAAACAGTCAAAGAGAAAAGGTCATACAGAAACGTTGAAAATAGTCGCTCTTTTTCTACCTAAACTTGAGCATCTGTCTCATAAAATCATTGGTTTTGTTCACCGCTGATTCGTGATAGCAAATCTTTGTATTATCCTAGTCCTAGTGATCAAAACAGATTTAGTTAAGCTGTATTTTCATTCCGTGTAAGGTTATTTTACACAATTATTTTTATGGTATACTGTTATTGAACTCTATGCTCCTTGTATAGTCATTCAGTCATTCTTCGAGAGCAATAGTAGTGGTTTAAGCCTTTAAGGCATCCAGATGGTCGTAGGAAGAACTGATGAAGGGTCTAAAACCTTGTTGTATAACCTGGATTTAAGACCTTATTAACACCTTGAAACTTGAAAGTGATTGTCAAGGGCTATCATGTTATGGACATAATGCATTTTGCTTAGTCTTCTAATACCTTTTTTCCAGGTCATGATTCATCTAAAAGAGAAGAAAAAAGACTCGAGTGGTCTACTTAGTTTATGTATATATACTGGTAGGTATTAATATCATATTAGTACTTGCACAAATCAAAGGTAAAAGAAGTTACTGTTTTCTAATTAAGGATGTGTTCTTTAAACCTTATTTTTTCTTCTTATAAGAATAGTTTTGGAAAAATAACAAAAAATCCGTTTTGATATAAAAGTTCTAAAACTCGAAAAAAATAAGAATAACTTAAAAATATACACAAATGAGGTGAATGGCGCAACCCAAAATGTACATTTACATATATTGCGTCATGCTTGGTCATGATCACGTCAATTAAAGATAAAGTCGAGTTCGCTAAATTGTTTGATCAGGGAGGTATATAAACAAAACGAATCAGTGTATAATGGTTGTCGGTGAGTGTTCCAAGTTGTTGGCATTGCGTGTTTCTATACGAATGAAATATTGCAATTGTTTCTGGAGTATCGACGCCTTGATGTAAGCTACATTACTCGTATATAAGTATACTACTAGTGACATGACATTTTCTCGAATATTAATTATATTTAGAGCAACTTAATCTTAATTTTCTGGCTACGAGCTTATAAATTAAGTAGATATCATAAATTTAGAAGTTTTTAATATTTTTCAACTATCTAATGCCTAAATCATTTCGAGGTTAGGTGTGAAACGTTTGGATCCTAGTGACACTATTGACCCGTGAATTGTGATGATTTGTAATAAAGTTTTTGCTAATTTTGTTTGCATCCTAAGATCCTCATGAAATAATACTCTGACATGTGTGGATAGCTCATAAATATAACTTCATTAAGAAAATCTGCACTGTAATATGACCCAAGCACAAATCAACAGTGATACAATGCGTGGTCTGGCTTTGCATGGCTAAGTGAATGGACAAGAGTGCTTAGCTGTTGTTTAACTAAAAGCAATTCACATACTGTGAGATGTGATGTCTTATGATTAAACTTTTGTCGTTCTCCTATATTTCTGTAATGTGACGTTTATGTTTTATTTTTAGTTATCCGTCTCTTTTTCTCCTTTGGGGTGTATTAATCTATAGACTTCTATTTGGACTCTTGATTACGATATTGTTAGTGTGTTGAGTCTTGCGCTTAGAAATTGCAAAAATGAAGGAATTAACTATAAATGATCTAAATCTTATGGGTTAAATATTTGAAAGCATATAATAATCAATGTCTTTATTATTATTGGTATTTTCATAATTAGTATTGTATCAAATAATCAAAACTAAAATTTTAGAAATTTAGAATTTTGAGTTTTTATATCCACCAATAAGGGGTAAGCAGTAAGCACTGCTGCACTGGTAGAAATTGTGATCTGATTTTACTTTGGAAATGATATTAGCATTTAGCAGCCTTTCAAGTTCAAGAAACTAAGCACTTCCCTCATCGTTTTTTTATTGGATCTATGTTGTTACCTTCTAAGGAAACATCAGTAGTGTTATAAACGATCATTTCGTCCATATGGCATGTAGTCTTACTGACAGTATATACACAGATGCACTCGTAGTCCTGATATTTCCTATATATATGAGTAAAGTTGGATTAGTGGTTAGATATTCAACCTATTTGGAATCTAATTCGAATCCTTGTATGATTCATTCGACATTAGCCATTAAGTTCATTAACCAACCAACATTTCGGGACATCTTAGATTTAATATGAGGAGATCATCAACAGGATCAGAGAGTAGTCTTCTAAAATTATGTTCTTGCTATTTTACATAGTAAGACCAAGTTGTGTAACCAGTTGGGGGTTTCAGCTAACATCTTCAATCTGCATAAAGTTGTTAACTTAAATAGAGAAGCTATATTTCTCCTTTTGAGCTTTGATAATAATCAAGTAGGGCCAACAACAATGTGGAGGTTAGAGAGCTTGTCACTGATCGAGAGTGCAAACGGACAATCCTTCATGAAAGCGAGTCAAAGTTTTCTACGTACATTAATCTATTATCTCAACTCTACATATATACACACTACATACTCTCAAATATCTATATATAAACTCACCATTTCCCCACCCACATGCATGCACTACTTTAGATACCATTTCCTGGAACATTTGCATTATTGGAGAGAAAGGATCACCCTTTTTCCTCCCAAACAAAAGCCAATTTTTGTGTAAACACACACACACACACACGAAAAAAAAACAGTAATTCAAGAATATAATCTAGAGTCTAGACCATGGGAAACTGCATGGACAGTGGGAAAGGGCAAGAAGAAAACAAGAGCATGGAAATTGTTAAAGAGGGTGTGTATGTTAAGGATGTCGAGAAGAACAACACTGGCGTAAGAGTGAAAATGGTGTTAACCAAAGAGGAGCTGCAATGGTTGATGCTGCAGCTGAGCAACAGAAAAAGTGGTGCAACACGAATAGAAGATGTGTTAGGAGAAATAGAGAAGGGAAGGAAGAGATTAGCAGCTCATCATCATGGTTGGAAGCCTTCTCTAGGCAGTATTACTGAGACACCTGAGGTGCTTGAGATGCATAGATGAAAGTTAGATTATTAGAACTTTTTTTTGTTGGCAAAGTGCAATTTTGTTGCTTTTTCTACCCTTTATGTACTACTTCATAAAGGTAGGATTAGGGTGTTGGTTTTCTCTTTTCTTTTAGGCGGTTGTGGAACACTCAGATTGTAAATAGTTAGATAGCCTGAAACTCCTTTTATGAAATCTTTTGATGATCAGTCAGCTGTTCTGAAACCAACCCCTGTTGTTTTTGTTGTACTCCGTAAAAGACTATGTGCTCTTTTGGTTTGCTGTAGGAATCTTTACTGCCTTGCATTTTTCGTTTTCTATGATTTTTCCTTTCATGAATTAGCAAAACTTGTGTGGCTGCATATAAAAATAAAATTCTTGTAGGAGCTTTGTATCACCTAGAGGTCCCTAGGTGAGTTGATTCCACCATTTTGTAGAAATTTGGAATTCATGTGTTTGAGTGTTTGATCATTTATAAGAATTCCATATATTTGTGTTTTCAATGTGTGACCAAACAACCACTATGAATTGTCATACTTTAGTTTTGGTTCACCAGTTACTTCTCAGATGAAATAATTTCCTACATATAATTGAATTTGTTCTGTACTAGACATTTGAAAGTAACTAAGATATGATACTAATGTACACCATAACTTATGCCATATGTCAAGCAGTCAAGGTGTCCATCTCTTATTTGTGTCACCAAATTTTATTTTGGCCTTTTTCCACTTCTTTATTAAGTAAAACATATAATTCACATAATGATAAATATGACAAACTTTAATTTGTCAAGTAAAGTCAAGTTTAGTAGTAAAAAATAGCGACTTGCATGTGCGTCCCTCACGTTAATTTAGTTCAGTCCGTACCTTTAATCCCATATATTGGAATTGAATTTTGGAAGTGATTTTGATGAAGGATACAAAGTACAAGCTTAATATGTGAACTATGGTATCTGCGGTAAGTGTTTGATGACCTTTAACCCCATTGATCGATAACGGAGGGAGTACATTTCATTTGTCTTAGTGTAGATTGTGTGATGGAAGGGATGAGTATGATGGGAGGTTAAATGCCTTGTTCAGCTGTTATTTTGTATGTTGTCAAAGCATACTTATATAATTGCTAAATATGCATGTTGCATAACCAGCTGATCTAGCTCCATTGCTCCATCCTACAGAAACTATGATGGGCTTGAACTGTGCTAATACAAAAATATGGCTAGCTAGATTCTGTACCCTTGCTGAAACCATGAAGCTGACGAGCATGATACACACAAAACAGCTAACCTTTACATATCGGTCTTCTTGAGTACTGAAATATCGAATCTGGCTGATAATTTCCAAAATGCAAACATCATCTCTGTTCTAGTGTTCTTATATAGCAAGTAAGTTTATGACTTATGAGCCAGATAAATCTAACTTCTTTGGATGTTATACAAGGCAAATAACACCAATCAAAGTCCTAGACTCCTAGCTAAAATTAAATGGCAGCTCTAGTTTGCTTCTTCCACTAGAAGCAGAAAGCATTAGGAAAAATTTCTGAATGACTTGGCCTACAAAACTTAGGGAGTTGGAGCGTCCATCAAAACCAATGGATACAAAGTCGAAATGGGGTATGCTTGCTGCGTCCGCCGCCTCTTCATTAGAAGATATCGATCATATTTTCAGGTCCTGTATCACCAGAGGACATGGTGTGGAAGCTGGTGCTTTGGTCAGATCCAATTAGTAGCGAGCGGTAGCATACGTTACCCTTAAATTTATAAAATGGTAGAAAAGGGTAGAAAAGGTAGAAAATGTAGAATTTTATAACAAAAAATTGTAGAATGGCTATCCCCAATTTAAAATCTTGGATCTGCCCCTGTATAGGATTTAATGTGACTGCGAATCAACACGCCAAGTATCTAAAATGGACGCTCTCAGTATCAAGAAGGAGAATCCACTCTGTGTTATCTATCTCACATTCTCACTCTGTAGTACTTAACGCTCTCAGCCTCATATAGAATCCAAGCTCAACTAATTTCAAGAATTGATCAATCTCTCCACACCAGAAGTCACATTATTGAAGGAAGCACTAGCCATGAAGGACTGAAGGAGGAACTCGAAACGCGCACTCTCCTGAAAGTCCGAAACATATAACAAAGGGCAAAGAATGTCCTCTACATTAGCTTCCGAATGCAAATCAGAAATTGACACAAGACCAGACTAAGAGAGATGACACTTTGGCTAGCAATATAATTGCTTCTGAACGCAATGTCCGTGCTGCTAGTTCTTTAGGAGCAAAGAAGGTGTAACCAGGTACACAACTGCCTGTCCTGGTCAAGATGCCGCAAACAAGGAATCCTTTATAATTTATAGCGTCTTTCTCACAATTAGGACTTATATTTTCGTGTCCATGTAACACAAATGGACAGAAAAAACTGAAGGAAGACAGAGGTACCTGACTTTATGCAAAAGAGGAGTTAGGAGACTTTATAGCAGTACGTATGAAGATAAATATGCTGTATGTGCACATGTGTTGCTATGTGCCACTAATCCACTATATATGGTGGTTATATTAGTACTGACTAGTGTTCTTACTACGTTGTTGGCTTCTGTGTGCATTTCCGACTATGGTTAATGATTGCTATTACGCTATTGATTTTGCAAGTAGTTGTTGTTTTGTGCGCTTGATTGATTGAACACAGTTCTCTATTTTGACATATGTCTGCGCTACATGGAGCAAAACCCTAGCTCTAACTTGTATGTCAATTCTGCTTAGAGCTGCATATATATGAAACGGTTCAATGATCATGATTTCCTTGGAAAGGCAAAACTAAAATCTATAACGATGACCAAGAACCCCTATGAAGAATCTATAACTCTTCTACAAGCTTTGGTAGGGAAGTAGCTTTGGTTCTTGGTGATGGACTGATGGGGGCAGTAAAGTGAAACAAACCTTTAGAGAAAATTATGTTTAGCTTCGAACAGTACACTCATTCTCTTTCTTTCGAACA
>CAAKMY010048578.1:0-15588 GCA_901111285.1 Corrigiola litoralis | reverse complement strand
GAAGAAGAGAGGTTATTTTAGAGAGTTTTGGTGGGAGTTAAGTAGTTATGGAATCTTTGATAATAGGAAATGAAATAGTTATCCTACCCAAATAATATTTCTTACTAAGAAAATCTGATATTTAAGAAAATGCACAAGGGTAAAAATGTCATTAACAGACCAGTATAAGTAACCATCGGTTCGCTTTCCAACACTACTTAGCGCAACCCCAAGCACAAGTCCCCCTCCCTCTTTCTCTCTCTAAATTCCTACTTTCTCTCTCTTAGACATTTCGTCGAACACCTGGTCTGCACCGCCGGAAAACCGCCGGAGACGTCCAAACCACCGGAAAACAATCGATACCCACGTCGGAAAACCGCCTTATACACCCACCCAGATCAACAACGGCGGTATTTGGTGCCCCAAAATGAGAAAGAAAGGGTCTTTTTTCCGAGTGTTTTGAGGGGCAAAAGGTTGCGTGATGGGGAAGGTAGGGTTAGGAGTGGCGGTGGGGGTGGCGGTGGTGACGTGTGCGGTGGCGGCGGCGGTGGTGGGGAGGAGGGTGAGAAGTAGGAGGAAATGGAGGAGTGTTGTTGGAGTGTTGAGGGAATTAGAGGAAGGGTGTGGGACCCCTTTGAGTAGATTGAAGCAAGTTGTTGATGCCATGGCTGTTGAGATGCATGCTGGTTTGGCCTCTGAAGGTGGCTCTAAGCTTAAAATGTTGCTCACTTTTGTTGATAAACTTCCCATGGGGTATATATACTTTTTTTTAATCTTATGCTATGCATCATTAATTCAATGTGTTGTGTATTTGGTTGGTTTGGTTATGATGATTGGAGTTATTTTGAGTTTTTGAGATGGTAATATGGTATGCATAATGTATAGATGGACCCTGGGAATGCAACAGTGTTAAAACTCTGGGGGAGAGCTTTGCCGCCGTAGTGGTCTTACTCGGCTCGAATCCGGACTGAATTGGATGGTGAAAATCAAGAAATAAAATAAAATGTATAGCTGGACCTTGGGAACGTAGGGGAGAGCTTTGCGGCCCTAGTGGTCTTACCCGGCACGAATCCGGACTAAACAGGATGGTGGGAAAAAATGTATAGCTGATCGATGGAGTATGTTGATCATTGATGAAAGTGTAGTATTTATTCAATGGTTGTTAAAGATTGAGTCTTTTGTCTTTTTGGAAATGTTGACCAATAATGGGAGGATGAAAGATTGAATCTTTTTGTTTTTGGGTTGTTTTATTAATATTTTTGATTGGTTTGGGTGATCACATTGTGGTATTTGGTGCATTGTTGATTCAGTTTGTTGCTGTAAGTGTGTGTTGTTTGATTCTTGGTGTTGTATGTTCTTGTCAAAATTTGCAGTTTTTTGAGTAAGTTTTGCTCTTGTTAGGTTGAAATTATTTTTATGCGTTGTTAGTTAATCTTAGCTTAGTGGCAGTAATGTGAGTGGTAAATCTCTTAAGGTTGAATCTTTTCACATGGGAGCTGAAGTTGTCACATTGGATTGTTTAGTGATGTCTGAGTTTGGTTCAGTTCCACGAATATGGTCATAAGATTTGTTTTTGGTTTCTTTTATTAAAGGAATTAAAGAAAAAGCAAATGTGGCATATTCTGCTTGTTTAGAAGATTAAAGAAAAAAGGCGTCTACTGTTCATTTCTTTTCATGTTTAAATTGACACCATTTGAATGTAAGTTCACGTTTTTACTGCACTTGTTACATTTCTGGCTTTTTCACATCGACATTAATATTTAAGGTATGTGAAGCTGTTGTGTCTGTGTGCCATCTAGTGTTAGTCAACCAATCTTAAACTCTGTATGCTGCATATAGCATCATTGATGATTTATATTGTGAGCCACCTGTTCCAAGCTGGGTACAGGTCAGTGGAATACCTTTAGGATTTAGGAACCTTCTAGTATTTTGTTTTACTGATTACATCATCTAGGCATCAGTTCTATACGTATTTTCATTTCAGCATCATCCTGATTATGCAAGAAATCCTTCCATGTTTGATGTGTCTAATATATGAATTATGAGGTGTTGATTAGCTTATTCGAGTTAAGTTTTTGTCTCTGCTCTAGTAGCCTTTTCCCTTTTTTTATTGACTGTGGGGGACTCTGGCAGTCATATTTTTGTTGAATATGTGGGTTTTTATCTCTGCAGCTGTCACGTATGACAGCCTGTAGCCATTGAATGTGGACCATATTACTGTGAAAGGGCAAGATTACCATTCTTTGGGTCACTGTACTGGCGACAGTGATAGTAACTGTTCTTTTCCAGTTTTGTTGCACAATTTCGTTCTTCTTGTTGTGTGAATTACGTGGATTTCTTGCAATGCTGGTTACTGGCTTCATTTTACTTGACTTATAAGATGATGGCTCTTATTGCCTGTTTTGGTCTCTTGTACACTGTACTGATGACTAGTACTTTTGTCTTTAGGAGTGAGCGGGGAATATATTATGCACTAGATCTTGGTGGTACTAATTTTAGAGTGTTGCGGGTTCAGCTAGGAGGAAGAGGATCCAACATTGTTAGGCAAGATGTTGAAAGGAAGCCTATTCCGGAGCATCTACTGACAAGTACTAGCGAGGTTGCTTAATTTCTGCCTTGAACTTCTGCTATATGTTTTCCAGAGTTTTAGTGCGCAGCTGTGCTGAAAAGGAAATTGGTCTATTGCCTTTGCAGGATCTGTTTGATTTTATTGCAACATCATTAAGGCAGTTTGTCGATAAAAAGAAAGATGAAGAGTCAGATATTCCTTCTGTCACAAGAAGGGAGCTTGGCTTTACGTTTTCCTTTCCTGTGAAGCAGTTGACAGTTTCTTCTGGAATCCTAATGAAATGGACCAAGGGGTTTTCTATTCATGACATGGTGAGTTTGCTAACCATGCATTAGGTTGCAGTGAAATGAGTTAGTGCTACTCTGATGGCACCTTTTTTTCGGCTTACTCATGCCCTTGTAGCTTGACTTCAAGTATCATGGTTGGAATATATTGTTTATGCTCGATTTTATGTGTCATTGTGACCTTATATTTGCATGAACCTTTTTTTTTCCTGCTATAATTTTTGTTTTTTTAATTTGACTTTGTTTGGTGATATGCACCCTTGTTTCTGTGCTAACATTTGTTAATTGCATTGTTGTCTCTCAGGTAGGGAAGGATGTTTGTGACTGTTTGCAACAAGCTTTGTCGAAACAGAGCCTAGATATGCATGTAGTAGCGCTGGTAAGCTCCTGTTTGATACTCTGTTAATTGATAGTTTTGTTGCACCACTATGCCATAGTTGTCACTAACTAGATCGATAGACTATTTTCGACCATGCATGTAACTTATCATATCTGGATTGAAGAATTCAACGTCATATTCTTTGTTACACAGGTAAATGATACTGTGGGAACTTTAGCACTTGGGCACTATAATGATGAAGACACAGTTGCTGCAGTGATAATTGGGACAGGAACAAATGCCTGCTATTTTGAGCGGGCAGATGCTATCATTAAGTCTCAAGGCCTTCCAACGTCAACAGGGGGCATGGTATATATCTTCCGCTGTCCTTCTCTTAGTTACTATTATGAATTATGATGATATTATTTATGTGTACTTTTATTTATCTTTTATTTTATTAGGTTGTCAACATGGAGTGGGGTAACTTTTGGTCATCTCATTTGCCAAGAACTTCCTACGACATTGAGTTAGATGCCGAGAGCCCTAATCCAAACGATCAGGTTCGATGCATCATCTTGAATCTGGCCTTTGTAAGGTGGCTTTGTTTCTGTTTTCAGGAAGAGGTCTGATTTATGAGGATAATTTTGAAGAATTATCCTTTCTTGCTACAGGGCTTTGAGAAAATGATATCTGGAATGTATCTGGGTGAGATTGTGAGAAGAGTTATACTAAGGATGTCACAAGAGTCGGACGTATTTGGACTTGTTTCTTCAAGCCTTTCTGAAACTTTCATCTTAAGGTATAATTCTATCGTGATGGTCAGGATGACTTTCGTTTTGCTTCCTGTTGTCGGTCTGGCAGGATGCCAATTATATCACATGAAGTACGTACATATTTGTTTTTATTAAAAATATGTTTTTCGAACTAACATAGAATTACTATGGCAGGACCCCTTTGATGTCCACTATGCATGAGGACGAGTCTCCTGACCTGAGGGAGGTAGCAAAGATCTTGGATGAGGTTCTTGGGGTATGCATTTCTGAAACTGTATTGCTACTACTATGCAGTCTACTAAAATTCTGGAAACTCATCTACTTTCTTTTACCACTCTCTAACTCCTGATCTCACTCCCAGATTCAAGACGTGCCTTTGAAGGTGCGGAAACTTGTAGTAAACATCTGTGACGTGGTAACCCGACGAGCTGCCCGGCTTGCAGCTGCAGGCATTGTTGGGATACTGAAGAAAATTGGGCGAGATGGGAGTGGTGGGGTAGCTAGTGTCAGGCCCAAAGGTGTGAGCAGCAGTAAGCCGAGAAGAACCGTGGTTGCAGTTGAAGGAGGCCTATATTCAAATTATAGAATGTTCAGGGAGTACCTAAATGAGGCTGTGGCTGAGATCTTAGGGGAGGAATTCGCCCCCTATGTGGTTCTGAAGGTCACTGAAGATGGATCAGGTGTCGGAGCAGCCCTTCTTGCTGCCTCGTATTCATCCGAGACTGTGGATACATGAAAGGTTTGCCTATAAATATGTGTATATATTTACATAATGTAAATATATAGGCCTTTGTACAAAGCTGTAGAGATCATTGGGGTCGATTGATATTTAATTTATATAGTAGTGTAGGCGTGTAGCAGTATAAGCGCTTTTGTCTTGTGCAGCAATTAGGAGTGTTCTTTCCATCCATTTCTTATTGATATATAGCACAAGTGTAATATTTCCTAGAAATAGTGTATTGTTCTGGCTTGTATTGTGTATATAGTTACGTAGCTGCATGGTCTTCAAAGTATGCATATTCTCCCTCTCCCTCCCTTTCCATCTCAGACAAAGGTACTCGTTCTATACAATGGTCATAATTCATAATAGATGATCTCCCCTTTCCTATATTGTTTTATCGTTAAAAATATTCTGAAATTTCTTTAATCCTACTTGAGATTTGTCGCTTTTCTCTGTCTTGATTTCCTCTTGTCGGTAATTTCATATCAAATATCATGAGTGTAACAATAAAAAGATCTTGATTATGTTCTCTCCTAATAAATTTTAAGTAGTGAAGTAAAATGTTTCTATTAACTTAAAACGACCATGCAGTGATAGCCGGGAACGTGTAAAATGTTTCGAAGGTAAGTTTGCCTAACGTAAATTGTTTGCCAAACCTTTAATTTGCTTAGTGCAGTGGGTATGCTGGTAATTTCTAGTGAAATATAAGTGTTCACGTTGTAACTTGTATACGATGCCAATGCATGGGTGCATTTGGTGCAAGGAGAGCAAGTAATAATGTGCATGTACGTCCCTGCTCACCTGGTCCCCTGAACTTTTTTGCATATTAATAGAAACCAGTGGCTGCTTGAGCCGTCGAGCAGAGTTGGGTGCTTGACTGCTTGTTCGCATTGCTCCAGCAGATTCGAATGATTTCAACTAGTGTGGTCTTTGGAGAAGCCTTGCAAACTTGTAGTCAGGCTCATAAAACTGTTAGGTGACAAAGCATCGGACCTGCACACTCAACAGCTCAAGAGCCTCTTTAGCGAAGGCCGACATTGGGACTTTTGGGAGGGCATCAAACTCTGGTGTGGCCTTAAAGCTTGCCGAAGTGAGGGTGGACTCTCGAACGACAGGACACGAAAGTGGGAGTAAAGCTATTTCAAGCTTAAGTATTTTTGGAAGATGATACGGGCTTCAGAAATTTGGAGATTGATCTTGCAAGTTGCTACTTAGCTTGATATAGTGGAATGCTCAGTCTGCAATCAAGAAAGCAGTAGTCAGTAGATATGATGGGGTGTAGGAAGAAAGTACCGTAATAGAAGTCTTCACTACTCACCCCAGAAGGAAAGTTTCAACCCTACAACAAGGGACAATACATTCGAACAACTTTGTCGAGAAGGAACTTGCGTCTTCAACTTCTTCATAATCATCATCCTTCTTTATTTACATCTGATGTAAACTGAACAAGTTAGGCGATATCTTAAGCAAAAGACTCTTAAAAGGCAAGAGTTGTCACCTCCGTTCCAAGATAAATACGGAGTAAGCCACGGGAGGTGGCCAGTTGACCAACTTGAGCTCATATGCGGTAGTACTTCATGGATTTATGGAGGTTTGAACCAAAGTTGATGATTCGCTGTACCCACAAAGAGAAGAGTAAGGTTGGCTCAAATTAACCTGGTCGGGGTTGTCACATAGTTAAATGACCATATCTCCTCCCCGCCGCAATATTAGCTACTTAAATGTACCAAAAAAGCTTATACGTACAAGGAGACGTACTCCTATAATGGTGTGTGACTGTGTGAGCATGGAGCATGCAGACTATTTGGAGTATGTTACAAGTGGGTCATAAATTGTCCCTTGGTGATATGGTACAAGTAGATGTCGCTGTTTAACAGTAACATGTGGGTTGGCTACTTGGCTTGTTGGTGGCATGGTGTGTCTGCTTAGGGGCGGTGTCTAGGTGCTTTGGGTGCCCTGGTTGAATTAAAGGGAGCTTGGAGACTCACCCTTGAAGGAGGTAATATAAGGATCATATGTGAGTTGGTTGTCCTATATTGATTGGTGGACATGGAAAATTCAAGTTTACAAGTCAAATATTAGGATAGTGTCAAGGTTTTTTGGGTGTCCAGGTTGAGTTAAAAGGGAGCTTGTGGATTCACACTTGAAGAAGACAATATAGGATCATGTGTGAGTTTGTTGTCCTATATTGGTCGATAGACATGAAGAAGCAGACAATATTAGGATTATATGTGAGTTAGTTAGCTCGAATTCGGTCCAAATCGAATGGTGAGAATCAAAAATATTGATCACTAAACATTGACAATTCAAGTTTATGAGTCAAATACATTAGTCTATTATGTTCCAATTGTTTTCTTCTTTAAATCTCGCTACACTTGTGACTGAAACATTGATATTTTCTCTCCAACACACTTCCTACAACAAGGGGCAAAAGGCTATATATATTTTCTTCTTATTTTTTTCTTTTTAATAATTCTTATCCATTTCATTTCATTGTCTTTCTTTTTCTTTTTCCTAAAAATCATAGTAGCTTACGTTTCAAACTCTTTGAAATGTACAGAGTATTATATATCGAATCATAATTCTTTTTATTTTGTTTGATCCTAAAAGAGAGGAAACCTCAACTATATAGAAGAACCAGACCTCACAACTCGAGGCCAAGTAACACCTTGAACATCTTCCCTAAAATACTACAAAGATCTTGATGAAGGGCTTGAACAATCACCAGCTTCTCCGCACAATCCACGCCTTTATTAGCTAACCAATCTGCAACTCAATTATCTTCTCTAAAGACATGCTCCTTTGTTCAGTGAAAATGAGATCGCCGCAGTAAAGAATCAAGTATTCAAGGGGCCTTATGAAAGTATACTCTTCTTGCATGTACTCTACATAATTCTTGTTATCGAGTCCAACTTCCACCTTATGATATCCTTCATCTTATACATTTTTCTCAATTCTTATATCATAGACTTAGGTCCATCTTACTAGGTGGTCTCTCTTCTATTAATAAGGGAAAAAAAAGAAATTTAGTAGAAGGTTTAAAAAAAAACACCGTCAAATTTCTTCTTTTGTTACATCTTTCTCTCTAAATGGATCCACCTTATATTATAAACATGGATCCATAATATAATTTGCACATTTTTCTACACAAACATATAACAAAAACATAAATATACATTCTAGACCAGCTCACGTGTCAGTTCATGGACCAACATAAACCAAACAAACGAAAAAACAACAAAACCCATCGTCAAGGGTAAAACCAAAGACCAAAAACCTTAAAATCCAAACAAACAAAAATAAAAATAAATTAAAAAAAAAGAGAAGAAAAAGGAAAACAAAACAAACTCAATCTAAAAACTAGCCGTTGGAAAAGGACGCGTAAAAGCACGCCGACCAACTCTTCCTGTTCTTGTCGCCTCTAACGTTCGAAAAATTATATACTAAAAAAAATAAAAATACCATTTATGTTTTTATTTGAACAATAATAATCTTTCTATATTTCTTCACCACACCATTTTTATAAATTTATAAATCATTCCTCAACTCTCCACTCTCTTTCACTCCCTCTCTCTCTCATCATCATCACTTAAGAAAGAAGAAACATAAAAATTCCTTCTTTCTTCAATCTTTTATATAAATCCTTTTTTTTTTGTGGTTTTATTATTTTTTTGTGAGTTTTTAATATTTAAAAATATTATGGCGGCGGTAAATGGTGGGTACCAAGACAACACTCCGGTGACTACTCCGGCGGGTCTTCCGGCGAAGCAGAACGTTGCTCCGGTTGCTACTGTTGATACCAAATCTGTACTTAAAAGGTTTTTCTTTTTTCCTTTTTTTTTGGGGGGTTGGGTAATTATTTTGATTTGGTTATTTGATGAGGAAATATTGATATTTTGAGGGTTGCCCATGATTTTAAAGGGGGTTAATTTATCTGGGTATTTGTTTGATTTGGGTGTTGTTGATGTTTTGTGGGGTTGGAATTTAGGGTTTTGGATTTGGGTTTTTAATTAGGGTTTATTGATTGGGGGGTGTTAGGGTTTTAATTTTGGATATTAATAGTGTTTTGTGGAAGCATGTTGTAGAATTCTCGAATTAGGCATTTAATTAGGGTTTTTTTAGATTCTTGAAATTGTATTTTGTTTGGGTTTTAGGGTTTAGATTCATCTTTAAATTGTATTCTAATCATTTCTTTCTGTTAAATTTTGTTTATTGGAAGCAGGTTGCAATCTGAATTGATGTCTCTTATGGTAAGTTATAGTAAATATTCATACACTTCATAAATCTTGAATTTAATTTAATTTTTATTATAAGTAAGATGATAAAATTAAAGATTGATAATTTTGGTTTATGTATGTTTGATCAGATGAGTGGAGATCCCGGAATATCAGCATTCCCAGAAGAGGACAATATATTCAATTGGAAAGGAACAATACATGGGAGCAAAGACACAGTCTTTGAAGGCACTGAGTACAAACTTTTGCTTAGTTTCCCAGCTGATTACCCCTTTAAGCCTCCAAAGGTTAAGTTCGAAACCGCCTGCTTCCATCCGAATGTCGATACCTTTGGTAACATCTGTCTGGACATCCTTCAGGTATACTTGCTGTTTACTTTGAATCATGGCTCTGAGTATCCATTGTTAAGTTACTTTGATCATTTGCATTGTATTGGTTACTCATGAAATGCTTTGAAATGTGTAGGATAAATGGTCTTCTGCTTATGATGTCAGAACCATATTGCTGTCTATCCAAAGTCTGCTTGGAGGTAATTTTATTGCTCTACGAGTTTTTTTGCATACAACATGATAAATTAGCTTAGTTAGGGATAAATCCGAACTAGATTCACTCTCATTGACGATTCTTTATGGCGGTTCATATCAGCCGAAAATTGGGACTACGCTTGGTCGTGGTTGTTGTATAGATAATTGGATGTGATACATTTTTGCTTCCCTTGTGGTATTATACTAGATAATGATATACTCTCGTTGGCGATTCCTTATGATGGTCCATGTTAACTGAATTTGGCGATTTGGCTTCGTTGCTGTGGTTGTTGAATATAGTACAAATAGGTATATTAATCATTGTATGTTTGGTCGAAATGCAGAGCCAAACACCAGCTCACCATTGAACACACAAGCAGCTGGTCTTTGGACCAATCAAGAAGGTTGGTGGTGTTTGTTTTGTTATTTTTTGTGGGCTATACTCATATTATTGGCCTTCTTTTGGGTCAGAGTTAGGATATTATATTCTCAGGCTTTTGACTCTTTGAAATTTGCTGACTTTGCAGAGTACAGGAAGATGGTGGAAAAGATGTACAAGCCGTCAACAGCTTAGGCTGCTCTTTTAGTAGATGTTAGAGGGATGGGAAGGTTGTTGGGTAGTTTGGGAGCACAATTGATGAGCGATTGAGCTGAAAATACATATTCTTTTGTCATATTTCAATCATTGTGCAATTCATTGTTGTCACACAAAGTGGAAAGAATTTAATGGTATTTGGCATATTTTTTCCTAATAAATACTCTCTCATCTCTCCTTTCTCTAGCTGTTTCCCCTCCCTTTCTCCATGTGTAGGACTCCACTCTCAACCAACAGAGTTACAGTAAAAATGTGGTTTTCTCCATTAATCTGTATTGACCACAGAAGCCTTGCCTTTCACTTACAACAGTGCAAGATCTGCACTTCATCTAGAGATTAGTGCAAAATGCAGCCTAAATTATAAGGGGTATGTTTGACTGAAGGTATAACTTATAAGGGGTTGTGGGACTTGTGGCCTAAGGGAAGCAAAGTACAAGAAAAGAGTGATCAAAGTACAAGAAAAGAGTGATCAACCGTAATGTTCCTATATTTTGTGGTGAGTTACAAGGTCATGTTATTAAACATAAGTTTTGCAAGGAAGTGAGGAGAAACTGTAAGATTTTCCCTCTATCTAACAAGACAACGCATTTCAAAAAGACAGTTGGACGATGGACTTTTGAATTAAACAATGGAATATTAAGGATTTATTTCTTCCATTTCATAGAAATTTAGGATTTTACTAAAAGAGGTAGAAACCTAACAAAATCTGCGAAACACGTAAATAAATTCTCGTAACATAAGCATACATTATTTTTTTTGGTGACAATAACATAAGCATACATTATGGAATTATGTAAATTTGGTTCAAATATATAAACTAAACCCAATAATACAAAGAAAAAAGGGCACACACCAACATACTGAATCAAGATCTCAGCTAACCAGCATAGTTGGGTAAGAGTTCTTACATTAACTTTAGAAAAGCCAAAAAAAGAATAAGAAGAGAGAGCGGTGCTTGTCGCCACTGGTCTCACTACATATCTTTGATCAAGATGGCTAAGGTAAACCTTCACCTCTTCATTGTGGTATCTTTGACGTGGATCCACACTGAATGTTGTTCTTACTGTTATAATGTTATTGCCGTCATCTTCTATGTCGACTCTGGAGTCTTTTCAGATGTCCATTTCTCATTTAAAGGCACTCGACAGATTAGGTGATGTAAGCTGCCTCAAGTTGTACTTCGCCAACTCTTTGTACTTCTCCACAACACCGATCATGCACACAGTCTGTACACCAAAGGTGAAAGAAAAATTACACATAAATTTCGGTATACTAACTTTGGGGACAGCCTGAGGCGCCAAAACTAGAGCAATTGCATGAATTGGCAAATTAAAAGAAGTCCTTCATGCACTTATAAGTACCTTGACAATTTGGACAATAATCGTCTTCTGCGGATTCTTGAGATCCACTTTGTGTGGTCCAGGAACGGTTTTTGCCACAGCGTCTATGATCTTCATCCTGTCGATGCCAGTGTTTGCACGAGCATCATACTGGACAGCAAACTGAGGAAAATAATCGAAGGACGCGTAAGTTATTCACCTTGTCATACACAAGAACAACAAAAAGAAAATTGTTGAAATCCAGAAGCCAAGAAAAAATGAAAAAAATAGCGGCTGCTTATCAACCTTCGACAGAACCTTGCTTCAAATCAATAGATAACGCACCAGATAATACAATGTGCACAATGATGATGCTGAAGAACTATGAAAACCAGATACTAGAGAATGCAAGTATCAAGGATAATGTAGAGCTACCTTGACTGGTGCTTCAGCGTTTTCAGGGAAGGACTCCTCAATAAGTGGTTTAATGGCTTTTGAGATTTCCTCGTCAGAAGCATAGCATGAAAGTTCTACAGGTACCACTCTAAGCAGAAACCTACAGCATTGCCAATACTTTAGAATTATTGCGAAAATGTAACTTCCACGTAAATTTTTTAATAAATATATAAATAAATGTATTAAATAAATTGTGCTATAAATACAACAGGGAGTTGCTGAAACCTTGACATATGTTTCTTTGTAGCAGCAGCAGATTCCATCATGCGCTGTACAATATCTCTGGGGCCAGGGTCTCCAACTTTTCTCCGCATTAGGACAAAAACAACACCGTTGCACCCAGTATCAAGTTGAGAAAAACGCCGCTGTTTCAATAGGAAAATTCACTTCAATGTTCAATGCAAAGGAGTGGTCACATAATAATGAATAGAATATCAAAGACCATCAGCAGGAAGGGGGTAGATATCAAAATGGCATGTCGACTTACCTTACTCTTGTCACCTAATTCCTTGAGTTCCTCTTCGATTAACTTATCAACGGACTTCTCTGTGGTAGCACTCACATGATTTCGACTTTCTAACTTTTTGGCATCACAGCATTGTTTCTTTTCAGGTGGTTCCTCATTCTCCTCGCTTATACTATTAGCCTGCTGTATATCAGCTTCCTTGTCATCACCTACAGTTTGTCCTGATCCAACCTCGTTGACTTGATTATCTTTCTTTGCATGATCAGGAGTTTCTTCTGCAGTACTTCCATCGTCTGCCCCATTTTCAGCAGGCATTTCTGATTTATTCTTCTGCTCCTCCTCCTCCTCATCATCATCAGCATCTTCGTCATCAGAAGAGTCAGAATATGTAAACTTGATTTTCTTGTTCATGGGTTTCTTAGGTATAGCTGCCATTTCAGCACCCGAATCTTTTCCATCGATAAGCTCTTCTAAGTACTAACATAACAAAATTCAACACTACTCAGTAATTCACAGTAGTAGATAAACCAAAGAGTGCAACTCGATAGCATGAAAAGGAATTTGAGAAACCTAAAGTCCTAAACCAATGCATATAATTATTTTAGGACTGTAGGCAACAACACGCTTCGATTTGTTCTTGTTCATGACCAATCACAAACCATTAGTCACACGAAAAGGATTTAAAAAAACTCAAAAAAATGTTACTGACATATTGAAGTCCACAGGAAAGAGCTCTTTTGCAGCAATGCCAAATGAAAGATAGAAACATAGAATCTTTAAATTAGTAAAAATACATGTTAACCCATGCTAAATTAAATAGTACTCCAGAAAAAGTCCCCTGTAAGTGTCTATGCATGCATGGCAATTGAAGTCCACCAGATATAGATCCTGCGCAGCAATGGCAAACTTACACTGAGGTGGAAACCTAACGCACTATGTATTCACTTAAATTCCTAGAATAGTAGAAAGTTAAACTGTGTACTTCTAATCAGCTTAGCAGCTTTCTACTTTATCTTTCCCTCTTTCCATTATATTCCTCTACCCTTTTTCTACAAAATAAAACTCCTCTGAACAAATACCCTCAACATGAATCTCCTTAATTGTTTCCGCAGCATATCCAACAGGACCAACACCAGTCACCTTTCCAAGTTTGAACATAAGTAGAACACTTGGACCCTTCACACCAACACTTGTGTGATTCAAAAACTTAATATCAGCATTCAGCTTCAGGTTCAAAGCTGATGTATAGACTACAACACCATGTTCCAATTAAACTAAAAGGCCTAATCTTTTCACCAACTTTCCAGCCAGCTGATCTATAGACTAAAACACAAACACCATTATCCCTAATCAACCCACTTAAACTGCAATCAAGCATTATAATCATACTCTACATCACATATTCCCAAGATGCAAAAGACTACACAGATATCGACCCCATGATATCAATTGCACAATCCAACTAAATGTTTCAAAAGAACAAGCCAGCATCCAAGATACTTATGAGCTATACTATGCAACTTCAAGTGAAGTTGATCATATTCCTTCTATCATAGAAGCAAGACCCAAAAGACTAAAACTTTCAGTGAACAAGCCATCATATAACACACCCTTAAGCTATACTATGCTGCTCCATCTAATGTTGCAATTAAGCATTCTAATCATATTCCTTCGAACATAGTTGCAAGACCTAAAAGACTAAACCTTTCAAAATTAGCAGACAAAGAGATCAACCCCATTATATAATCCATCTAAAGGTTTCATAAAAACAAGCTGACAAATCAAACACTATACTGCTCCTCATTAAGCAATACCAAAACCAAGTCAAAGATAGCATCTTTAACTTAGCAAGAGCTTAGTTGATGATAACATGTTAAACCAAATGCATTGAATTGAACAAAATCAAATCAAAACAAGACAAATTATGAAACACCCTAGAACTATACTACACTAATCCACATTAAGCAAATACAAATACAGATAAAAGATAGTACCTTCAACTTAATTTGATCAAGTTCTAATCACACACTAAACCAATTAATGCAAAACCAAATTAATCAAACCATACAAAAAAAGAAGACACACAGAATCAATGATATACTCATATACCCTTCAACTATACTATGCTACTCCACATCAAGACATACAAAGATAGCATATTTTTTATCAAATGTAAATTAAATACTAAACCAATAAATAAAAAGACCAAATTAATTAAACCATACAAAAAAAGGAAGACATACAAAATCAATGAAATACCCTTCAACTATACTATGCTACTCCACATGAAACAATACAAAGATAGCATATTTTTGATCAAATGTAAATTAAATACTAAACCAAATTAATTAAAACATGCAAAAAAAAAAAAAAAAAGACATACAGAATCAATGATATACCCTTAAACTATACTATGCTACTCCACATTAAGCAATACAAAAACAAATGAAAGATAGCTTATTTGATCAAAAGTAAATTATGACTCTTTCACATATTCTAGCAACACAAATTAAACACTAAACCAAATTAATCAAACCATGCAAAAACTAAAGCCATACAGAATCAATAATATTAATAGCTTCCTGGGCAGCTTGACGTTCTCTCCCACCATCACAAGTAATAAAGAACCCTTGCACACCTGGCCATATTGGGCGGGGCCCCTTCTTCTTCACTGGCCTCTGTTACACCAAAAAAACACCATTATAAATACCATACTATAAGGAATATAAACCAAAGTTGAGGATAATAGGAGTTACGTTGTGAGGAAGGTAACGTCTCTTGCGTTTATTGCCATCACCACGTGCGTTCTTTGCTTCATTTTCTGCAGCCATTGGAGAGAGATAGTTGAACCACAAGAGGGTTTTAGGAGCTGTTTAAGAGTGATATTAGTAGTACGCTAACGCACCGTTGTGGAGATGTTGTTGTTATCAAAACGACGTCGTTTTGGTTATTTTTAACTTTTTTTTTTAAAATTTCTATGAGTCTTTTTTATTTTATTTTTTTTGATAGAGTCTTTTTCATTTTTAATCAATTTGGTTAAATATAGCGTAACCACGTAGAGGTGTATTTGAGATGAGTCGAGCTAGAGTTTGTAAAATTGAAGCTCAACAAAAGGTTGTGAGTTTGGATAATTGGGCTCGAGCTCGAGAAACTCGACTCGAAATTGACTCAAACTTAAGAGTATTGCAGTTGTTAATTTGATTTCGGAGAGATATAACCTTTTTGATTTATTGAAATATATGTAGATTTCAAAAATAATTATCCATCATATGATTATGTAAATGAAAGAAATAAGAGATATCTACTATTTTTGGATGATATACATTACCATATATATATATATATATA
>CAAKMY010048575.1:0-18409 GCA_901111285.1 Corrigiola litoralis | reverse complement strand
ATGGCACGGGGTCTAAACTAGTTAACAAACAAAACCCTAATCATTGCTTCCTCTCACATAAGCATTAAACATCACAAGTTCTTTAAAAATAAATAAAGGATACTCAAAAGAGCATACCTAGCTAACACAACAACGTACCAAAACCGAATTAACTTCCATCAAATCAAAATTAATGTAAAATTTCCAGGGGAGTTCGTGATTGATCTTGTAAAAAATGCACCGCACCAAATGAAAGCTAGACATGGCATAACTCCAAATATTCGATCTTAAAAATATGAATACCGCTCCACTGGTTCCTATCGAGCACCAAATAGAGTACAGCCTCCATCCATATAGTCCATTTGTAGAGCTATATGTTCAAAAACTGGCCCTCTCTCCCCTCTCGATAAAGGATCGTCGCTCGCTTATCATCCCACTCTCGATAAAGGATCGTTGCTCGCATATCATCCTAAAGCTCTGTCTCCCATTAGAAGTTTTTCAACTATACCGATTAGGTGACTATAAATAACAGCATATATGTTCACATCAAACTCCTCTCAGATGTGATGACCATTAATAAACTCCAGTATTGCAATTGGTAACAATACCAGTTTAGTGATTCACATGTGACCAGAGCCCAATGATTCACATTTGATCTGCATGAACCTTGTACTGAACTAAAGAAACAGCTACTGGAGACATGATTACACGAACAGTATATTATCCCCCATCCACATCCCCCCCCCCCCCCCCCCCCCCCCCCTCCTCACCAGAACAAATTATGGAAATCATATAATATGAAAATACTACAGAACCCTATGCAAAATTATCATTCCGCAAAGCAACATTTTATCACTACTCTGTTTCTTGATAGCTCTCTCAACAACTTGATGAGTCAAAGAGCTACAAGACATGCACACTCCAGATATGCAATCAAGTAAATCATGGAATTATATTTCATAATGAAACAGTATCCCCCAGCATACACACTAGGAACATGTGAGCTGCATGTCATTACTATTCCTGTAGTACAGGGTACATTAACCAGCTAGGTAGACAACTACGTTCAAGTACCTTTCTGGATAGAGGAATGCACTGGTGCAGACTGCCGAGATTTGAGGGTAGAAATGGTTAGGCAGAAGGCAAGTGTCGGATATCCAAAACGAAAATCTTGAAACAAACCTCAAGGAGTGATGGGATCCTAAGATTAAACCTTAAGCAGATCATAAGTTTCTGCCCTTGGAAACTGCTCTGCTCAGGTTGTAGTCTTCTAAAGAGCTTCGCAGTCAAGTTATTGGTACTCACTTAAGCCAATTATCCATTTAAAATTCACTGGCGGCATTTTGGAGCAGAATAACAAAGCACAAGTTCAATGACGGTACAAATAATAGAAACAATCAACACAACAGTATGCGAAAGACAACCAACAGCCTACTTTTTTACATTTACTCATAGAAATTAATTATCTTTCTAGAATGGACACAGGATCTGAACTTGAACGACTAAAACCACAACCCGGGATATTAACCAACTACACTACAGATGTAGTTCAGCACTAAATAATCTGAAAGAGCAGATTATGAGAGATGGCCAATTACCCACCTTTTAGAGGATAACAGCCAAGGGCTTTGTCCTCTGAGCATTTCAATTGGTGCCACCAAGCTTAAACTCCTTTCTTCCTTCGTCAAAAAATATTCGCAAAACAACCCCTCCCCCTTCTCAAACCTTCTCACAGGCATGTAATACCATTACTTAGGGAGTTACAGGCTTACAGTATAATTCTCAACTTTGTCAGTGCTTAAAAAGTCATCAGTAAACTTGGATAAGACGGTCCTATGGTAAAGCAACATCAACCTCCTCGCCCCCCCCCCCCCCCCCCCCTGCTCACCCATCCACAGAGTTCATTTTAACAACTCAATAATGTATACGCTTCAAAGTCTTCTTAAAGGCCAAGTAAAACCATCAACATCCCATTAGTCCATAATCTTCCTTAGACTTCGGAGGAACATACCCAGAAACTAATGATCTTTATCTTTTTTTGATAAAAATTATCTTTATCATTTGTTCTTCTAACAGCATTGCAACAATCTCTCAAAATCTTAATCTCCTTTTCCTTTCTTTTTTACCTAGGACATTGAGAGAGATGGGCAATACAGCAACACCCACCAGATAAAACAAAATGTCCTTGTCTCCTCAAGTACTCTAATCGGTTTCATCAACCTAAAACCCAATTCCACAAAATGTTCACAAAACCAGCCAACTACCTTTTCAGTTTAACATCTTAACCAAAAATGTCCTCTTTCAAATATGAGTATATAATCTTTGGGTAGAGGCCATGCTAATCTTCTTTGTATGGTCTCAAATCCTTTCAGAGGCCAAGCAAAATTAGTACTTGCACTGGCAGCATAAACAAATTTTACGACTTTAATCAGTTTTGAAAAAACTACCATCAGTAGATAAAAAGTCTCAGAAACAGAACCATCCCCAGAAACTAATTAACTTGTCAGGTATTCTTCTATAATCATTGCACCAATCTCTCCTAACCATGATTAATTCTTTCTTTCATTCCCCTCATTTTCTTTATGTCCAGGAGAACAAAATTAAAAATTGGAAATTCCAGCATCGACAATTTAATCATTTTATAAACATTCATGCCATGACCCATCAGTAAATAAACAATCATGAACTTGTTTTCAGGCTTAAAAACTCTTAAGACAACAGAAGAGAATAAAAGGGTAATCTTCAGACAGTCAACATATTAACATGGGCAAGGCAAGCTCAAATATCACTTGTCAAATAACATTTGTTATGTAGCACAAAATCAAAAGACAAAGAATTGCAAAGAATACCTGAAGAGTGAAAATTTGGGTGAGTGAGTACATTGTTTACAAGATTATTATCCCATTACCCGTTTGTTAATTTCGCCGACATATCGGATAAAGGACACCCTAAAACAATACTCATCATATCAGCCATGGACATCTGACAATCAAAAACAAAATACCACAAAACATTATATCATTTAACTACTCAAAAGATTCAACATGACAAATCCCGAATAATCAACAAACAAACAGTCTTCATTTCCCGAGTAATCTCACAAAACATAATCCAGCAAACACATCAATCGGCTCGGTACTTCATCCTCTCAACCCTCCGATTATACCAACCCAAACACCTATCATCCACGGCATTCAAAACTCTCTCACGATCTTTCAAGTACACAACATGCCTAACATAGTAAATACACTCAATCCTCTCGGTATGGCGTAACATAACTCCTCCAAACATAAGCCATTAACATACAAATCTCGCAAGGTAAAGGAGAATCAAAATAGCATATGACAGCTAACAAATTATCATACCAAACTAAGTACAAAGAAATTAAACAAATTGCATCAAATCAAGCTCAACAAGTCTTCGCCTCATTACCCGTTACTTAATTTCGTTAAAATACACCACAGAAGTCTCGAGGATCAGAAACACCAATACAATAAAACATCATAGCATTCCTATAATTAACTACTGAAATGTCCATCATGACAAGTTACGAATAACTAATAAACATAACACGATCCCGAAACAAAAAGGACCCAAATTCTCGCAAACCCATCAATCGGCCCGGCTCTTCAACCTGTCAACCCTCTGATTCAGCAAATCAATCTTAACAACAAGGGCAGTAACAGAATACAAGATCCAGTAAAACATGAGAGCAGCGGCAATGAGAAGCGCGTTGCGTTGACTCTTCATGATGGACTTCTGGTGCCGGAGATGCTCAGAGGGGGTGCAGGAGTCAGCCTCGCAGCTGGGACGAGTCTCGTACTTCCAGTAAATATCCATGAGAAGGAACAAGCAAAAGGGCACTATGGAAAGGAAGGGCTTGAGGAGGTTGCGAGTGACGGCGATGAGGCCCTTGCGGAGACCGTCCAGGCCTGGGAGGGTCAGGAGGAGGACCATGATTGCTTCTGCTCCTGCTGCGTACCCGAGTACTACCCACTCTAACGCCATGCTTCTTGATCGAGGGAGGGAGGGACCCACCTAGGCTAGATCTGGTTGAGTTGGTTGGGGTTTGAGTTGAGTTGTTAGTGGAGATGGGTATTTGAGGAAAGGTGAGGGAATGAGTGCCACGTTCATAGGTGCTTTGCACGTGGCGTATTGGTTGTTTGAGTGCACTAAGCAAAGGATTTGGGTTTAGCAAAAAAAAATATGAATTTTAATTAACTCATAAGATAATTGATACTCCCTCTGTTTTTTTCAATTTACTACATTTTAACTTTAGCACATTTTAAAGTAATAGTTTGACCACTAATAACTCATAATATACAATTGAAGAAATTATAAAAGTATGATAATATAAAAGTATTGTAAAATTCAATTCTAACAATTATATTTTTCTCAATTTTATATCATGAGTTATAATCGGTCAAACTATCACTTTGAATGGTGTAAAAAGTCAAATGTAGTGACACGAAAAAAACAGAGGGAGTATATTACTAATTATATTAATATTGTTGTTTAAATTCCTTCAAAAGTTTAAACACTCTATAATGAAAAGTAAATTGTAATCATATAGGAAAATATAATGACGGGAAATAAAAAAATTAAATCAAAAAAAGTTTTTTATAAATATCTCGACCATCAATTGGCCCAAACTCTACTTAAGTGATTGAAAATTGAATTCGATACGTTTTCTATTGAGTTGAACTAAGCTAAATATAAAGTGAACTAAACAACTATTATTGGAGTCTTTTTTTTTAAGGTAAACTATTATTGATGTCTTAATTTAAAAACAACTTAGAGGACACCTTACATGTTTTACAAATAGTTTTAAATGAAAAAATAGATCGTCTGTTATAATAATTTGTGCCAACGCAATATCCAACGACGACACCTCACCACATAATTAATATTTTTTTAATCCTATACAGCTCACTACTTAATGGTAACTACCTAAATAAATTTATCTCAAATGTTGTATTTAAGCTTGAAAGAAATTCGGACATCGAATAAACTGACTGCTTCAGTTTCAACAAAGAAACAATAAATTAAAAAATTAAACATAAATGTATCTATAAACATAACTAGCACCCAAATAATAACACATTGCAATGATAGCTCTTTGTCAGTTTAAAGGAGACATTTAATACAATTCTCTCTTAATTAGTCATAGTAGAATACTCCGTACCAGTCAAGTTTATTTTTATCGTGTACCTTAATCTTTAGACATCTCAAATTTCGTTTGAAACATTTTCCAAATAAAATCTGCAATTGCATGTACGAAAGAAATTTGCCCTCTACTCTATATTCAGGTGAACAACTGCTAATGGTCATAATCTGCACTTGCAGTCAAAGCTAGAGTAGTCTTAATTACAAAATATCATCCGAAATGCTAATTATGCAACAATGAGCCGTTATACTTTCAGTACCAGCAAGAGTCGCTGGTGGGTTCATAGACGCCCTACACAAAATAAGACACGGAATTCGCTTGAAGCCCAACTGCAAATTTGCACTATTTACACTGGTAAACTACAGACACGTTGAACTCATTACTTCAGTTAACAGACCTCCCAATGGAGAGAGCTTTACAGAAAAATCAAAGAGGCAAATACTCAGTAGATAGCGCTTACAAAAGTTCCAGTGCTAGCACAAGACCTAAATGCATGAAATACAGAGGGCACCACCGCACCAGGAGCATCTTGCAGCTGATGTCCACCTCACATGAGCAAGACAGGAAGAGGGAAATGCCTCACATAGAAATGAAGAATGCTCAAGACATGGGATTCTGAACATGCTTCGGATGAGTAGAAGCATATATGGAAGAATTTACATCTGTTGTTAGGTGCGAAAGAAGATGCTGTACATCTGGCCGCAAGCTTTCCAATGCGCTACCAACGAGAACCAAAACATCTGGTCTAGGTTTACTTGTAGGCTGTACTGGCCCACCCTGCCCTTCATAGTGAACAACGTGGTGGCTGAAAACACAACCGTAAGAAGTTGGTGGAAAAATATGATAAGGAGCGCGATTCTGTAATCAAAGATATACATGGCAAATACTTACAGGAAATCAATTAGGTCAACTATCTCTGAAGCCTGTACAGGAACAGATGGTTGTGCAGTCTTTCCATAGACATCCACCATTGCACCAAGTAATAGAGAAAGAGTCTGCAAGATGGCATGAAGGAACAGCAAATGTTATGTAGGCTGTACAAGAATAAACGGGAGACAAAAGGGATTACAATATTACATGTGTGGGGTCTACATTGAGTGTGTGTGTGTGTATTGGGAGAGGGGGGGGGGGGGGCATTTTACTGATCATTATTGCCATTACACCGAGTAAATAGGTCATTTAGTTCAGGTCTTTTGGGATTTTGTTAAACTCACGTATTGTGTATTCCGTCCACTTGGGTCTATTAAATTTTAATTCAGAGAAGGTCATGTTCGGATCTACCATTACTAGGACACAAGTTTGTTCTAAAAGTTCTATAGCTATAATAATTATAAGGAAAACTTCCGTTTTTGGTGCCTGTACTTTCGCAAAATGCCACTTTAGATGCCCGAAGTTTGCACATTGCCTTTTTGGGTGACTTGGGATAGTACCGAATTCCACTATGGGTACCTAGTTCCACTACAGTAGCAGTCATTTTTCTTTACTTTATATACAATTTGTTTAATAAAAAAGCATAAAATAATTTTTTTTTTAAAGCCTCAAGTAATAAAAGTCCACATTAGAAACCAAAAAATATTTTGAAAAATTCCCCAAAATTCACTTTCATTTTCTCCTTCCACAGTATAACTCACCCAACAAAACCCCAAATTACTTATCTTCTTCTCCACTCATGAGCCCATTCTCCCTCACTGCCATAACCATTGAGTCACCACCACCACCATCATCAATTACTATCTCCACGCCTAAAAGACCACCCAACAATCCAACATCCTTGCACCTAATAAGTTTCCATGATTACTTATAGGGTCTATTCAAAAGGGTAGTGGTGCCCGCCGGGGAACACTGGTTGTGCGTGATAACTTGGGATATGGGTTGTGGGTCCAATGAAGAGAGTGACGGGGTGGTGCCAAATACGTCGGAGAATTTAGACTCTATGATGGTGAGGGAGGAAGGTGAGGAGGTGGAGGGTGGTGGGGTTGTGAGGGTTAGTTGATGAGAGGGAGGAGGATTGAAGAGAGAAATGGAGAAGTAGGAGGAAGATGAGTATTTTTGAGGCTGGTGGGATGGTGATTTGTTTTGTGGCTAAATTTTGAGGATTCTTTTGTGGTGAATTTTTTCGAACCTATATATATTGTCAAAAAATATATATTGTTAATTCTTCGAAAATTGGTAAAATTTGTGGATACTTTTTGATATATTCATTATAAGTCCTTTTATATTTTCTCTATATCTTTTCTCTATATTTTAAAAATTTCATTGTTGTATTTTTTTTTTTTTTTTGGGTTTCGAAAGGATTTTTTTCAAAAAATTTATGAAAATAAAGGTTTTTTTTATGAAATTCTAAGACTTTTTTTTGGTAATTTTAAGGAGTTACTATGAATTTTGATTTTTTTTTACAATTCTTATGAATTTTCAAAAAAAAAAAATTAATTTTTTTGGTTTCTTAAGTGAAATTTCATTTTTGGGATTTATTTCAATATTTTTTACTGTTTTATTATATTTTTTTAAAAAAATTGTACATATAGTAAATAAACATAAATGCCACGTCATACTTTAACAGGTAAAACTAACAGAGTGTAACTATGGGCACCCAAACTGTAATATTCTCCTATTCTTAGGCACCCAAAATGATAGTATGCTAACTTCGGGCACCTAAATGACATTTCACAAAAGTACAGGCATCCAAAACGGATATTTTCCTAATTATAATGTATGAAATTCAACGATCACTCATAAAACGTGTCTGTAGTTATGAGACAACTCTTAAGCACCCATGAGAAGTTCACCGCAAACAAGGGTGTGGAGGTGCAAATGAGGCTGCTCAAGAGGTTGCATGTGAATCATAGTTCGCGAAGGCATACAAGAGAAACAGATCCAGGATTTATGTCCAGAAAGTCTCAAGTATAGGTATTACAGGATTTCTAAAAGGTTTTGCCACTATTCAAAGATTTGGAATCTAGGATTTGAGAGCCACAAGTTCTAAATTTCTAATGATCAGTATAGGAACCTACTTGTGCACCTAAATGAGACATGCCAGAGTATAACCACCGACAAACATTTCACCAGCCAATTCATCAAGTTTTCAGAGAAAATTTTCAAATGAAATTTAAAATCATTCTTGTTATACAAATACAGGAGGCGAAACTCATTTGCAAAGCAGCATTTGGATTTTGTTGCTATTTTGGATCAAAACTTGCAAGAGTATCTACTTACCCTTCTTTGTGAAAACCTTGACATCCTTCAAGATATGAGAAATTCTTCAATCCCACCATTTTAGTGGTCAGCACCAAGTTAACTTAATGTAAACCTTTTTTAGTGGAGTAATTCTTGGCCATTTATCAAGTTGACTGCCATAATTCTACTTAAACCTTATAAATTACAGGAATTAAACTACAGATTATCTAAAACTTCACCACAAAATAATTGACAACGTAATTATCACCTTTGTTTAAGTTATTGTTGCTTTATGACTTATTTCATTTTTCAAAAAGTTAATTGTATATGATTTTAGTTGTTTGACTTTCATTGAACATTAAAAATTTGCTTTGAAGTACTACATCAGTGCATTGATATCACGATGCACACTTTAGTTTCTGGGAAGTGAATGAATTCCATACCTTGTTGAAGAGCGTATGTGCATTTGCTAGTCTTGGAAGCAATGGGCCCATTATACGAAAAGCTATCCTCAGCATAGCGACTGATGTTATTGGTCTGAGTTGCTTAATAATAACATGGGCACCTTCCAACCACTCTTGTGGAATGTTGCTAAAGAATGAATGGAGCAAACCAACAACATTACCTGGCAATATTTTAAATTATAAGACATCATAATTTTGCATTGAATGACTGAAGAATAACAAAAATTGGAATAGAGAGCTGGAGAACTGAAAATACAATGTTAAATGTAAGTTATCTTTAGTTCGTGTTCTTTTAGATTGGTGTCGAGGACTTCTTGTCCTCATATTGCTCTCTTTTCCCATTCTTTTACTTAATAAAATTCTCTTCCTTATCAAAAAAGAACTACAAACATCTCTAATTACTCTAAAATTCTCTATAGATGTAACATCTATAAACTATAACAGCGAAAACTGCAGTTTGGTGTTTGCAAAATATCCCCAGCACACTCCCAGTGGACACCGTGCACAACTAGTACTATGAGCTCCGCATTCGCGAATTTCCCTCAGCATGCCCCTCACAAAGAATGCCCAAGTGTGAGGGTAAATGATCTAGGTCGACCTCATATTGTGCACCATTACGATTTGCAATACCACATTCCACTTCCTCTTGATATAATTTCCATCTCTTTGCAAACATTTGGTGCACTTCAGGTGGGAAGACAAAAATAAACTCCATAGACACCTCATGCTCCCCGCCCCCACCCCTCTGTACTGCTTACCGAGATCGTCCATGGGAACACGGTACCCAAGCTCTTCAGTTCATTGTAGACGATTCTAACTTTAAGGTAAGAAAAATATTATTAAGTAACAAAATAGCGTTGGAGGACAAGGAATCCTCCTCCAGAGTACCGTTGAAAGCACACAAAGCCTTAGCCCAATCAGAAGCTAAGAAGACTACCCACCCCAAAATACACTCCATGGAATGACTATTTTCGAAAATCATTTGGAATTATGTTCAATCCAAATAAACCAATGTACCAACAACGCACACTTCCAAAACACCATGCACTCTTTACCCAATAGTACATAATCAACGTCACCATATAGAAAGCCCATCACCAAGGACAAAACCACTCCTATAAAACATATCAGTTGAATTCAAATTGCATAAGTAATATCACAATGAAGAAATTGATGATTTACGGATTTACAACCTTTTTACACATGACACACATGCTTGGTTGAAGAGCAGTGTTCAGTCTTCGACGTTGTAGCATGTCATGGGTGTTAACTCTCTTTAGGACCATAGTCCAACAAAAAGCACAGACCTTCAAAGACACCTCAAAAGAAGAAGGTATGAGACAAGTAGAAAATGCCAAAAATGACTGACAACTGAAATACGCAAAGGATCCGGCTTCCAAACTCTACCTTTCCCAACCTTGGACAAATGAATATTCCCCAAAATGTAAACTAAAGCACTAACATCACCTATCTCCCATTTGCAAGGGGGCCTCCTTAGGTGAAGATCCCATGAAAGCTTCACATGGAAAGCTGACCCCACAGACGATTCAATTGTGTTTTCCCAAAACCTGAAATTTTTCCTATTTCCTACCTCATATGAAGTTAAAGGCAGGACAGTAGCAAACGTTAGTATAAACTTCCAAGGGGAATTATGAGTACTAGAATGCCTTACCAAGAAGTCTCATTCATTAATTGAACACCATATCTACCATGGACGACCTCATGCACGTAGAAAGTATTCTCCAAAGGAAACACGATAACTATCTTTATAGAAAAGCTATATTTTTCTCCATCATACGACCATAACCAATTCCCCTTTCTAACTTTGGCCTACAACCCATATCCCAACTAAAGAGGTGATCTTTCTTGTTGTCATCTGACCTGACCATAAGAAATCTCTCACGATCTTCTCCATCCGGCTCGTCACACCCTTTAAAATTGTGACTAACGATAGGCTAGCAGCAAAGAGAAATAACGAGCCAATCAAGGTAACACAACCACCAAATGAAAATTGAAGCACTCTTCTATCAATCCAAAGACTTAGCCAACCTAGATATTACCAGACCTCATAAAGCTGATGTAGTTGAGTTAACCCCCTAAAGGGAGCCCTAAAAGTAAGAGGTCAACTGAATAATTGGCATCCAACCATTCCAACCAAGTCTTGTGGCATTTGTCGATCCATGGTTATACCACCAATATCATATTTGGCCAAATTGAGTTTCATACCAGAAATAAGCTCAAAAGCTTGCAAAATTACCTGTATAAGCTACAACGAAAATAACAGTGTCATCTAGAAACTGAAGATGTGTCACATGAACACGATCTTTTCCAACTCCTATGCCTTCGACAACGCCAACATTGGCAGCTTTTACAAACATCATACAAAGAACATCGGCTATCAAAAAGAACAAGAAAGGCGATAACATATCTCATTACTTATGTCCTTGTGGTGAAGAAACCACTCCATTGGCGCAACATTAACAAGAACAAAAAACAAAATATGCATTTGATAGGCAACCTCTCATCCATTATCACTAACGTGCACCAAAGCCCTTCAACTCTTTCCCCTTATCCTGGAAAGCCCAACTATCATAAGCCTTCTCGAAAACAAACTTAAAAACCATACAAGAGCTACTTCACTAACAAACTCATCAATCAAAGCAGCATCGAGAATGTGTCGTCCCTCAACAAAAGCACTTTGAGAATCATGTTGATAAAAGACATATTACACGAGCTAATCCTCAAAATAGGTTCCCATGCCCGTTACCAGATCATACTGTGTAACACTGGCTACAGTAGCTTCCGTAGCTTCCTTGAGTTAGACTACAAAGCCCTAGTGGACGTAAATTTTCCTCAAGTAGGGAGAAACAAGAAAGAGAGGGGTCGATCATTTAATGTTCAAGCAATCAGCTCCAAGTATCCAGCTAAACTGATGAAGCTTTAAGAACGTTCAAAGGTTGCCAAAATTTTAGTCCATAACCAAACAAGGGTATAAGTATACAACTAAACACATGTTAGAAATGTGCTAGTATTAAAACAAAAATATATACACAAGCATTATTCTATGAAAGATTATTTGTGTCAGTCTGTGTGAGTACACAATCTGATGCAAACAAAAACAAAAAAGAACTGACGTAATCATAAAAAAACAGGTAACAAGAGAGTGATAATGTGTCCATTCTCCTGGTAGCAGTATGCAATTCACCTATTTTAATGCATACATTTTTGTGCACCAAACAAAAAACAACAGTATCTTCCACAAACCACTGAGGCCAATGCTATAACATTCTAAATGAAAAGGAACCACAGTTGACTCCCAAGTAATTATTTCTTTTCAAGATATGGCATCCAGAGATTCTAAATTATAAATGAGAGATACAATCAAAATTAAGATGCAAAAGTAAAAATAAACTAGCCTCTACAATTTGATCATCAAAGCTTCAGGCAAATAGATAACACGCACCTTAAGCTTCTATTCACATGCTTCCAATATTGCTCGCAGAGAGCCAGAAAAAAAAGAGGGGGGAGTACTGCGAGTGGTAAAACTCCAGAAGAACGAATTCATTAAAGCAAGTATAAAGACAACGTTTGCAACATTACCTATTGCTGTGGAGGTATTGTCTTGAGCAGCCCATGTTGGATCCAACAAAGTATAATTAACAGCTGAATCTAACTCACTAGGAGACCTCTTCACATCAGTGAGCCACCAGCTTTCTTTAACTAGACGTGATACCTCAGAATAGAGTTGCAGGTGGAAATCTTGGGGAAGCTGAGCAAGTAAAAGCCCACAAGCTTGAATCAACAGGCAAGACAACTGTTGGCATGTGTAGCCACTTCGAGAAACGAAATTGGAAGTATTTAATCCAGAAACTGGGGCTGCGGGTCTGCTTGCGTTCATGGAATCTGTGCTTCCACCAGAAGGAGATGTGGGTAAAACAGAGGTTTGACCCGAACCATTTGAAGTTCCATGCAAGCCGTTGCTGGACTGGATAAGTGTTGGTTGTATGTGAATAACAATTTGAACAAGTGATGTCACAATCTGGGAAGCAGATACTGGAAGAGAGAGCAATTCCATCACTGCTGTTTCAAGCACCAACTGTGTGTATGTACCAGGATCTTGGATCTGATAGAAAGCCTTTTGAACCTCTGAAACATTTGTTGGCCCAGTCTGACTCGTAACAGGTATCTTGTTCAGCACACCACGAGTTGACAGATATGAAGCATCTAAAGTTGATCCTGACTTGGAGGTGCTACTAAGGGGAGGAATTACATTATTCACCAAACCCAACAGCAGAGAAGCAAAGTAATCTGGAGGAGGGCAAGTTGAAGAATTTGATGGGGCAATGTGCTGTGGAAATGACTCTGAAAATGGAATCTGAACCAAGGTTGCAAGTTTACAAAAGGAATTTGCCATGATAGTGAAGATCAATACGACTAAAAATGGAAAGAATAAGAAAAGAAAGCCCTTATTACCTTAGAAATGTCAAGCACATTTAGAATGCGAACAATTAGCTTTCCTGGAAGATGGCCATAAAAGTATGCCAATGTATCACGAACGAATGTAAACCTGAAAGGATGGTACGCTAGCAATTGCTTATACATCACCAGAATTCTCTCAGCATGGTCAGTAGCATCATTTTCAATAAGCCGATAGATAACCAAAGGGATGACTGGAAGCAAACGAGAAGCAATATCATCGAAAACTACAGGGAACCTGCAAGATAAATGCAGAGTGTCATGCTGCAGTCAGGTAAGGAGAACACAAAAGTCGGAAAAACATTGGTTTTTCAGTAGTCCATAACACCAAAAGTTCTGCCACAACAGATACTTCATCCAAATAAGATACTTGGACTCATAAGGTATCAATCTAGTAGAGCCGCAAACCCTTATATAAGAGACTGTAGCAATATAATCCCTTATTAATGTAGTCAGATTCCTCCAAAACATAATGAAAGGAAGAAAACGGAACAAAGATTTATAAAAAAGGGGGAGAACACTAATAGCCACAGATGTAAGAAATTGATAAACAGGAAAAAGAAAATGAAAGGAAGTGAGCAAGAAATGAAAAAAAAAAAGCAGTAGAATCAGATGAACAAAAGGAATCGTGCCCAGTTAGAAATCTAAGCTTTGGATTAATAACAAATGTCTTCCATGATAATAGCGGTGATTATATGACATCAGTAAACCTGGCATCCAACAGAAGAATGCAAAGTAGTCTTCTCACATATTACAACAACAACAAACAAGCCTTAATCCCAAAATAGTCTTTTACACTCATCTTTCAAAATCAACCTAAGTGAAGTTAAGCTCGGTAGAGTTACGGAGAGAAAACGTGTTGGGACATTTGAGGGGTGCAGTGGAAAGTATTTTAATTCTGCTTATGGAAGTGAAAAAGCTTTCTATAACACAAAAACCTTGAATTTGGTGTTGAAAATATTCTGCACAAGTCACTTCATTTAGTTTATAGGATCTTGAGAACTCTTCGCAAGCATCTTGATTTTTCGAATAAACTAAACACTTAGAGTGAGCTTCTCACGAGGCCCCACTCCAACGAATCCTTCGTAGAAATAAGAAGGAACCTATCACTAACTAGATCGTTAAGGTTAAGGAAAGGTTAGAGACTATGGTAGACCTTGCTCGCAAAAAAATCAGCCACCAACTACCCTTCTCTGAAGCAATGATCAATCACGGTTGACGTAAAAACATCATCCAAGGTGACAATAATCTCCCACGGCACTTCCCACAAATCCCTGAGAGCGTTGATGACGCATAAATTGTCCCCTTTGATAAACAAATTTTGAATCCCCCATCGCGAAGCGCTAAAGCCTCCGCAACCAGGATTGAGGTTCTGCCTAATCAACTAGCTCCAAAATGACAAACAATCCAGTCTGATTCCCTCTCATGTTTAGCTACGCTAAACGCTTTCATCTAAGCAAAGGAAAGAAGCCACAAGTTTTGGAATCAATGTATTTGATCTTCACATTCCTTTTTTCAGCACGGCGCACTCATGAATTTGCAACAGAGAATAACTGCTTGAGAAAAGATGACTTCCTTTAAAACAGAAGATCACATCGATAAAGCTTCAGAGAACAGCATCAATCCACTTGTTCACAGCTATGCTAAATCTGATTTATAGATTGTCGCAGTTTCATTGATACATATATGAGTTCGACAAGTGATGGCAGAATCAGTTAAGGTATAACTTCTAAATGTTGATCCACTCAAAGAAGCTACTGGTTACATTGTTAATAGACAGTTTGTCTCTTCATCTCGCTCCAATAACTCATTTTTCTAGTACAAGCAAACACGCAAGGTTACATGCATAGCATATAATTATAACATCGATTAGATCCGCAACTAGACTTTTACTCACTTCCTTCACTCCCATATTCCCCTCAAAAAATATACATAAACTAGTTGATCTTACTGTTAAAACAAGGAACAGAGATCACCTATCTTTCCAAGAGAGAGAATTTCCCAAAGCCTTCTGCAGGTCCACACGTTTGAACATTCCAGAATATAGCCAGTGTTCAGGAGGACCACGAGTCAAAAAGAACAATTTCAGTCTTTGCTGAAGCTCTTGCCTGTCAAGGAGACTCATCTGCACACCATATTGCACATAGAGTTGATCATCATATATTAAGAAAAAGAATGTCATAAGAGTTCTGCCCAAATTTAAAACAATACTATTCTTATTTTTGATTTAATAGGAAAAACATTTATTAAGAGGAAGAAAATAATACAACTACAGGAAAAGAGGTCCTCAAAAGCCAAAGCACAATCCTATACCGACGAATTTTATTTTAAGAATTTTTTGTTAAAAACTCTTTTATTTTTGTAAGTAACAACCTTTTAAAATCTTTTTTTTTTTTTAATCAAAAAACCACATTTTATCTATTTTTCGTGTCAAAAAGTACCAAATAACAACTTCTATTAGGATGTTAGAAAATTTAGTCCATTATTGTGTCCCGTGCTTTACTTTTCCTTTCCCTCATTCCCTCTTTTCTTTTCAAACTTTGTTCTGATTTCCCCATCTCCCTCCATCGCTATTTCTAATTTACTATGTGTCAATCAGATCCCCATTTCTTCATCATACTTTGAATCAAACACGAGAGAAAAGGGAGGGTATAACTCAGTGGAGGAAGGTATCTCTTAGAGAAGCGCGCAAGGCACGGGAGGAAAAGCTAACAACCTAACAGAAATCGTTATTTGGTAGTATTTGACTAGAAAAAGGTTTTCAAAAGGTAGTTTTTGACCCCAAAAATTTTGAAAGGTAGTGTGACAGAAATGTTTTTAGTTGAAATATACGTCTAATATAAGATAACTTTTTCAAAAACTCCATGAAAGCTCCATAAAGTTTTGCAATGTCCATATTTCACGCCGATTGTCATAAAATTAGAAAAGCCTATCGAGTATCAAAAAGTTTGATGAGCTGTACATCAACAACGTAAAATGTTTGAGAAGTTCTTGAGCCAATACGAGTATACGACAATACGTGAGGAAGATAAAAGCTAGAAAGTTTTCCATAAGCTCCATGTGAAATATGGATATATCAGTTGGTCAGATGATGATCATACTGTCCCACATGAGTGACCAAAATAAATGCTTCTGAACTTTTGTGTTAGGACTTGGAGTGGAAAATGCCGTTAAACCCAACAACTCACAAGTGAAGCAAACACCCTCCCATCTATAGATACCCCTAAAATTTTGGAAGATTCTATCAAAAGTTATAGACTACAAAATGTTAACTCATACACAAATCCAACTTAAGATAATTAGTGGTAACTGACTCTAACTTATGACCGTTAACAACTTATAAATGTCGTTGCAAGTTTGAAAATTTAGTATATTACCATATCTATTATATAGAACTAATGGTTATGAATTGCACTTATGTACAATTCAAATCTATAGCATCATCATGGATACATTTTTAGGGCTTGTCACTGGCCTTGTGACTTTTTAAGTCTTTCAATAACCAAAAGATTTCCACTAAAAATTTGCAAATATTACTTTTTTTTAAATGCATCTTTCATAGTAGAATATTCCAGAACTTCTTCATAACAGTTTTTTGCAATTTGAATCCCGACTTCCAGCAACAGTCTAACGGTGAAGAAATCTCAAATGACCAAGAAAAACAAAGAGAACAAGAAGAAGAATACTCAAAATAAGAAACTCACGGCAATGTGTAAAGCATGTGGATCATCATCACGGTCAATCAATGCAAGGATCAAAATATCCAGTGGAAGCAACTCATGAGTCCAAACAAAGAACACCAAATTAGCAGAAGCTTTCACGAAAAGGTCCTGTGAAAGAGAGACTAGATTAGCATTCCAAATGTTCATTCACCAGGTACAAACGAATGTATAATATATATGCTGTCAAGGAAATCACCTGCAAAGGATGACCACGTTGAAGTTCTATATGAATGTTCTGAAGCAGAACATCCACCATGGTGTAAATGTTTGCACTCACTTCTTCAGGAGAAAATTCTCTCAGCACACGTGCCTGCATTTGACACCATAGAAGCCTCACATTGGAGAGTAACAGAAAGATTGCGACAGTCTAATAGATTAACAGATAAAAACTATCACATAAACAATTACACGCCTTCCACCAAGTAATATCAGGGAAAACATCTTATTACCAGATTTACGCTATTTATGTTTTCAGGGCGTCCATGCATCAGTATCCAAGCACCAGCACAAAGATATTGTCGGTGTTGAGGAAAGCTATGACTAAGGTATGTCACAACATACGTAGGATCAGCTGATGGCGAAAGAAGCTGGGTGCACTGATTGATAACAGTTGTCTCCGCCTGCCAAAACAGACTTTTTTATCAAAAGAGAAACATTGTTGGTCCAAAAATTGCTCACCCTTTGGATCAAATATGAGACAGCAGTTTACTGGATACTCTATGGGCCAAACCTGCGAGAAGATTTCAGTTACCTTCCTCTAATATAATTGATTTGTCTGTACTTGTGTGACGCTTCAAGGACCCCTTGTCCTTCAATGGTTCCTTTTAATTTATTTTATTTTAACTCTACCGAAAAAAATACACTGTTTTCCCTAGTAAGCAATGCCAAACTGCTGCTTAACAAAATGCACTGCCATCATTTCGAAATAAAGAAATAAGATGGTAAAATGGCTTGGCAAAGCGCTGATAACAACCACATAGAACTCTTGAGCATCTGCCCAAGTACAACCAAATATAGGTACAGGAGCAGGGTAAGAGAGACTTATGACCTATACACACTATGTAACACACGTGGGACAAGGCAAAGGTTACAAACCTGTTGCCATGCTTGAATGGCCAGCCCCCTCTTATCTATGCGACCAATTAATGTATCACGTAGAACGGGTGGGAAAAACCGTAAGGTTTTGTCTGACCAAGTATGCTGGCTACTCGACAATATCTGTTCCACCATTGCTGGAAGATAAAGTAAGTGTTCAGCTTCATAAATTCCGCGGGTCTTAATAATGAAAGCAAGGGAAACAATAGCAATCCGATTCAGAGTTTCTGTGAATTCAGTAGGCCCCTGCGATAAAAACAAATGCAAAAGAATTATGTTTCATGCATAGTTAAAATGAATGATAATAGCATTATATATATATATATATATAT
>CAAKMY010048562.1:0-10174 GCA_901111285.1 Corrigiola litoralis | reverse complement strand
TCCCTGTGGGTTCGACCCTGACTTACCCTTATACTATTTGTTTATATTTTTGAGGTTAAGAAAGGTATTTTTATTATTTTTGTATGGGGCTAAACGACACCTCATCAGGGGTCTTAAGCAACACTCAAGTTGGAGATCGAACTTTTATGCCCCGTTCGGTTTTCCACCAAATATATCTCCACTCATTAATACAATTTAGTTAACTCTTCTTCGCACTATAGCATAACCATGTTAAATTTATCACTTTACCAAACAACTAGGATTTTCCACATACTTCGAAGTATATGCTCCCAATTAGCCAAGATTGAAGATATTTCATTTGCATTTATTTAATTCCATTTATACATGATACTTATAGAATGAGTTTAGCGTCTTATTAGCGTTTTAGTTCATCAATTTGACGTCTTGACAATTACAATCCATCAACTTCGCTTGTCATGAAAGAATATTCAATCAATGAAATATGATATTTTCTTGTTTTCACCTCTAGCCCTATTAAGGGTTCAACTTCTTTCTTAAATGCAATATAAATTGTCTTAGTCCCTGATTCATTCATCATAGATAATGATTCTCTACCTAGTTATAAATGTGAAAGGAAGATAAAGCGGTCTAGTCACACAAGCATTCGAGACAATTGTGAGAGTTAATATGGGAGGATATAATACCACCTATATTAATGACATTCTATAGTGAACTTGGTTGAGTGATAATAGCTTTTTGGTACACAATACTTCCATTGCCAGCATGAGTAATTTTTGGGAAGATACAACTCCAATTTTTCGTCTATGGTAATGTAGAGTGTTAAATTTGAATGAGAACCCATCATCTAAACTCAATGTCAAATGGAAATTCTTTGTTAAGGAAACCTTTCTTTATTTTGTTCGGTTTCACTTCTATGACTTATTGTGCAACGCATTGAACCTATTGTACTTCAATATGCATCTCAATTGATGGGTTGTTAGTCATAATCAAAATGATGACAATTGTTTTTACAACCCACCACGAGTTAGTTTCCGTACATCACTATTATTTTCATTGTTGTTAGGGTTGCAGGTTAATTAATGCACATGCTTTATGGTGATAGTAGTGATGATGGTGTCGATTATGTTAATGATGGTGACGTTGATGGTACTGCAGGAGAGAGAGAGAGAGAGAGAAGGAAAAGAGAGTTGTGGGAAGTGGGAAGGTGCGATAGTAGTGCTAGGAATTTAAATGACACGAGACTGAGGTAGAGAAGTCAATGGGCCGGGGCGAGGCGGGGCAGTAGTGGATTTATAGTTATCCATTCCATACCTACTTACATATGTGACCCCTATCATCTATCCTACCACCCACTACGAGTAGAAATATTATACTCATACCCACCCGACAAGTATAGAATTGATATTGCACCCGCCACTAAGCCTCCACACCCATCTAGATTCATCACATTTGTAATACAATATATCCTGTATTTTGCAAAGAGTGTATGTAAATATCGAAATCCAGTATAAGAGCTCAAGGAGACAATGTCAATGATATGAAAATATACTCAAATTTTTTAAATAGACGAGGAGATTTAAGATGGGGAGGGCGAGGACGGGGCCACTATAATATTTAACCTACCTCCACCCAACCACCCATGGCGAGTACAACTTTTTGTACGGATACCCGCCTCACCACATACTTGACTACTACCCATACCCACCTCACTTGGACTAGTGCGGTGCGGTACCAAACTTTTATCCACCCCACTAACATCATTAGGTTATTTTGATCTACAATGAAATGTTGCCAATCTAGATATTTTAAATCCACATCCAAGTGTCCAATATATACAGTTATAGAGTATGTGAAAGTCAATTAAATGTCAGGACGATCAAAGTGCGCACTGAAATATTGAATATTTGGATTGATCAAATGTCATTCGAAGAAATTGACCACCTAAAAATTGTCATAACCCTACTAGAAGTAACCCCGCTCCGTAACTGAATCGAAGTTATCGATACACGTCCGATTGCGAGCCCTTCCGAAGATGACAAAACTCCCCTCATTTACAGCAACGCTAGACACAAAGTCGCTATGTGCATTTTGTGTCACAAAGCCGTGATGGTCCACAGAAATTTTGTGCTTCCTTTATAAGCCTTTCGAATTAAATTACCCCTACTTTTTATCAGCAAAATCACGTTTATACCCTCTTATATATGGTTTGAGCTACACTCAAGTAATTTCTCCCCCATTTCTTGAGGTATGATAGCCCAATACTCGGTATGAGAAATTTTTTCCCTTACCATCACTAAAGTTCAAGAAAAAATGGATGACCCATTACTTTAGCGATAATTTTACCCTCGCTTTTTATTTGTAAAATCACATTGATGCCCTTATAAGTAATTGGTCCCTCTGATTATGACATTTTTTCCCCTCATAGATAGGGGTTACTAATTTAGGATATTTCCTTTTGACACCTTGATATTTATCCAATAAAATCACATAAAAACCAAAAACACAAAACTCGGGGTGATATTAAAAAGTCGAGAAAAACACAGGGACGATAAAAGAAAAAGCCGAAAGCTCATGATGACAAAAGAAAATATCCGTAATCATTTCTCCCATTTCCTCATGTCTCTTCACTCACTGAACCCAGTACAGCACCCAGTGGTACTGTACAGTCATTACACTTAATTCTCACCTTCATCACAATTCTACACCACCAACATAGCAACAATGAGTCAATATTCCAGCTAAACCCAACTCACTAATGTCAAGGGAGGAGAGTTTGATGGAAAAATATGACATTTTGGAAGCAGAGTTAGGGGAGCTGCGTTTGGAGAAGCTGACATGGGACGCGCAACAGCGGCGTCTAACGAGAGAGTTGGAGATAAAGGATGACAAGCTGAGTGACATGGGCAGGGATTTGAGGGTGAGTAGAGATAACGAGGCGAAGGCGGTGAGGCGGTGCGAAAAGTGGTTGAAGGATGTTGAGGAGTTGGAGAGGCAGAAGGGGGAGTTGATGAGGAGCTTTGAGGAAGAGAATTGTTTGAGTGTTGCCAAGTTGGGTACTTTGAGGGATGAGGTGGTGGAGTTAAAGAGGGTGTTGGAGGATAAAGAGGAGAAGATGGTTCAGCTTGTGAGGAAGAATGTTGAGCTGGAGACAGACAAGGCGGGGTTCGACACCCGGTTGAGGGGGAAGGAGGAAGAGATTGAGGGTTTGCAGAAGGAGAAAGCGAAATTCGGGACCAGGTTGGGGGAGGTTAATGAGAGTTTGAAGAAGGAGAAGGCGAAACTTGAGGCGGAATTGGGGAAAATGAGGAGGGTTTTGGAGGAGAAAGAGGGGAAGATTAAGGAGTTTGAGAATGTAAATGGGGTTTTGGTGAAGGAGAAGATGGAATTGGATGCTAAATTGGAAGAAATGAGGAGGGTTGTCGAGGTTTTAGAGGAGGCGACGGCGGAATCTGATAGCCGTTTGGGAGAGAAAGAGGAGAAGATTAAGGAGCTTATGAAGATCAATGAGGGTTTAGAGAGGGCAAGAATTGAGGGTTCGGATGAGCTCAAGAAGAGGATTGAGGGTTTAGAGAATGTTTTACTAGAGAGTGTGAAGCTAAAAGATGGGGAGATTGAGGTGCTGCTGAATGAGAAGCGCGTATTGATGGAGAAGGTTAAGCAAGTGGAGGAGAGGTTTTTGAACCTGGAAGAAGATGCTATAAATAGCTTGTGTTTGGATGTGAAAATTGACAAGAAGTTTGGGAGTACCCACATTGGGAAGATCATTGCTCGCATTTTGGATGAGATTGAGTGCGAAGATGGCGCAGTCACTGGAAATGGAAGAGTGCAGAAGGAAGAGAAGGAAGGGAATGCTGAGGAAGCAGGTATACCAAATTTTTGGGATGCAATATGATATTTGTTCTATTGGTTTAATTGTCGCTTGCAATTACTACTATAATTGATGATCTATAATGCACTTTGTGGAAATGGATTCTTTATAAGGACTCATTGATACATGTGAACATTGTTTTCTTATTCTGCCATATGCTCTTGATTTGTGTAGTAATGTGCTTTATATTGGTTTGATGTTGGTTGCATTATATAATGGTTTACGTTGCAGTGTGTAAGATTTGATTTCTTTTATGGCTTAATCTAAACCACAATTTTATTTAGTAAAGTACTTGAGTTTGTGGCCCAAGGAGTTTGCAGCCACTGGAATTTATTCTTTTTGTTTGAGACAGTAAAAATGCCGTCTTTATACACAGTTGGGTCTTAGATGGAAAGGGTGTCTTTCTGGGATGTCGATTTTCGTGATGTTAACTATTTGGGCCTTTTGTTCGATGTGGGAGGTCGAAACACAAATGCCTCATAGTCCAGAATGGAAGATCCTTTAGACATGCATCCAAGGAGCAGTTACAACTATTGTGTTTGACATGTGTGGATAGGAACTCTGGGAAGCAGATATGAGAGCTTTTGGATTGTGATTTTGTTGAATACATTAGTGTTTCAATGTTACTTGCAATTTATACGTGACCTATGTTGCACGCTGGAAAAGAAGATTTTTATTCTTTGTGAGGCTTACCAGGATTATATTATTGGTCGAGCGCATGCTCTTGTCTGCCAGCTTATCTGATCAGTTAACTCTTGAAGGGGTTTGACAAGGGAGGGTTTCTTTTACTGAAGTGAAGTATGCTTTTCACCCAAGAGTTTGGACTTTGGAGCAATTGAAAGAAATTTCGTTTATACACAAGGTACAAAAAGGGCGAAATAGAAGACCCTTTAGGCGTCTTAGGGGCATTTCATTAATTGGAACATTTGTTTCTCGTGCCAAGCAATCATCACTAGCAGAAAGGTGATAGAAAGGAGAGGGAAATTTGAATTAATATTTGATGGATTCTCGTTTTCTCAGGACCATGATATATGGAAGTAAACAGTTTCCTTGAAAAAAGAGACCGAAAATGGAAAGTGAGAATGTGGGTTTGCTATGTTTTTAGATATGTAGGATCAAAACACTTGACGCAGAACCTATGTGGTAGGAACTCTAAGAAACTCACCTCTCAGAGACCAGAGTCCTTGACAATGCAATTTATATGGTAAAGCTCGATAAGTCTCCCAGCATTTTAGCTTGTCTTATTCCTATGTATATTGCTGGCCTCAGCGTAGGATGCAATTGTTAAACAAGATTATAACCAATAAAATAAGGGGAAACGAGTATGTCGGAATCGACTGCTATCATGAAATCATCACCTTTTTGAAGGCCTGCCATGATGTTGCAGGCCTACTCAGTTATTCGGTAAATCCTTGGGGAGTGAGACTCTCTTTAACTTCCTTGATCTTAGTTTACTACAGCATGATGCATGTGAAATACTATGGTTCTGCTATGACCTCATAAATTTAATCACGGTTGCTCCTGTGCAAGCCTCTTGGAATTATAGCACATTGGATTTAGCTAAGAGAGTCTGTTATGATCAATGATTATCTATAATAGAGTCGTTCTTTAAGCTTACTTTCACTAGTATTAGCTATTTGCCATATGAAATGCTCATATGATCCGTACTTGAGGGAAAAGCTGCCTTTGGTTCTCTGACAAGAAACAGGATTCAGCGTTTGTTTGATCAGCTATGCCCAGAAAAAAAAAATTTAGAAGAGAAGAGGATACAAGCAACCAGAGGGCAAGAAGACCTTTGTAGAAAATAAAATTAATAAATTGAAGCTAATTACGATGAAGGAAACCCTTCCTAAGCCCTCGCTCCTCTTAATTGACACTAGATTCCAAATTTCTAGTTCCTTTCGATATTTAGCTATGTAGTGAATTTACTGGAAAACTGTAGATGACTGACCAAAAAAAAAAAAGAAGTCCTTTTTGAATTGTAAAATGAACATATTGAACCTGATTACGATTAAGAAAACCCTTCCTAAGCCCGCTGTCATCTGAGTTGACAAATTTACTATTTCTCTACTATATTTTTTTTCAAATTCTTGCAATTGACAATCTTTCTATGTAAAGTGTTGGTCAACTTGATGAACAGTTTTCTTGTACCCTCCTCTGCTCAATTGCCAGTTTCACAGAGCAACTCTTGTCACAGAATATGTTGGATTCCTTTGCTTGTGATAACTTTGGTTTGCTATGTTCAGTTTTGTATTCTCTGGTTTTCCGGCAATAAACTATTATGCCTGTTTTGATAGTTCATATTTACTCCAGATTCTGCTTTTGTTCAGCATGTCAATGAACTAAAGTGCTCTTTAGAGTCTACCATGAAATCTGAAGAAGCCGTCAGGAGAACTTTGGATATTGAGGAAGAATATTCGAGAGATAATGGCGCAACTTGCAACAAGAAGATGCCATCAACCGATGTTATTGATCTTGACAGTGATGACGATGACAATCCACTTCCTTTAAAGAGTCTCAAAAGAAAAAGTGGATCCCCTGAAAGTCTGAGGGAGCGGCTAAACTCTGATGGTTCTGGTGATGATCGCTTGAACCCAAAATATAAGACTAAGAAATTTGAACATGAGCTGTGTGAACCAGTTAAGCCATCCTTTGCTAAACCAGGCTACAGTGGTGTCTATAAATTAAATGATAAGTGCCAAACATCATCAGCTATAAAAAAATGTCAAGAAAGCGTAAGTCAAAACTTGAAACCTGGTGCTGAGCTTGAAGAGTTAATAGCCAGTACTCGGAAACGAAGTGAGAACAAAGTTTTAGTTGATGCAGCAGCTATGCATTATGCTTTAGATGCCGATCCTGTGTTTTGTGCCCAAGCAGTCTGTGCACTGTATAGGTGGCACAAGCGTCTGATTAGTCGGATGAGTTGCTCCAGGAGCAGAGGTTTGGAGCACTGTGATGTTGACAGGTAATTGCTAATTTGGATATAAGACTGAAAGTTTTCTGATTACTAAACTTTTTGAGACAATGAAATTTACTTCCTAAGACAACCTGCCTGGGGTGGGGGGTTGGCGTGTTTTATCTTTCCTCATGAAATAGGCAATGATTTGATTGTCAATTTCAAACTTCTCCTTATAAAGTGCTACTAGTATATTGTTCATTCTTTTGTCCTGGTACAAGTCATTTCTGTGCAGAACATTATCATTTATGCTTTTATGAGAAGTTGAACTCCCTGAATTAAATTGTTCTTGTTCATGCTATCACTCTTCATGCTTCTTCCAGGGTGACTAGTCTAGCCAAGTTTCTTATAGATGCGGATCCAACTTGTAAGGGAAAGAAGGCACTGGATGAGTTACGTCAGCATGATCCAAGTGGCCCTGATGAGTGCAAGCGTTTTGCTCGTCAGTATTACAAAGAATTGTTTGAGATCTTCAAGAACAAGGAGGATCTTCGTTTTTCTCCCCTGTCCTCAGATTTGCAATATACATACTGTGATGAGACATCATCTTTTGAGGGTAAACTATGTAGGTAACTTGTTTCAAAACAATGTCGCTCACCATTCTGATCTTTCTCTGTAATATTCCTGGTAGTGTACATGAATATATTACTAAGAAGGTTGTGCTTAGGCCTTCCTCTTAAACAGAGCACTGTTGTAAGTATCACCTTGCTCACCTTTTGGGAAATTACACGCCTTGTGTTGGTACATGCCACATGTACCTTTTGTTATATTACTAGTATTTTTTTCACATATTTATGTACCTATTTTTGAAATGTATGTACTTCTAAATTTTTGAATGGAATATACTCTTTCTATTTTTACCAATTCTTTACACTTTTCAAAATATGTGAGGGAAAATTTGAAAAGTGTACATAATTGATAAATATAGAGGGAGTACTTTATATAAAAGACACCTAAAACAACAAAAAAGATATAGAAACGATACTAAAATGTTTAAACAATTTAGATAGGGAGCATACGTTATCGGGTTATAATAGGCGCTTTATGCTAGCCCTTTATTTACATTATAGTTGCTCTTCATGAGTGGGCAGCAAAGAGCAGTAGAGCACCCTCCATGAGAATCGTTTTGGGTAAATCACTAGCCTCCATGATTTTTTTTTTTTATTTTCCATTATAACCAAAGCTAATAGAGAAATAGAATGCGTTTCACCATGGTGAATTATGCCTGCCAAGTAGTCCCTAACATGATCCCCTCTTGAAATTATGTTGCAAGGGGTCGTTGCTCAAATTCTCAATGTCCAACTTGACATCTTGAAGCATTTAAAAAAACTTGACATCTTGAAAAATTATATGATTCCGATGGTACCTTCCGAACACCTCCCACAATGATAATGTTATCAAAAGCTCAAATCTTGTGCTCAAGGAACTCCATCTCGAATAGCAGTTATTTACGCGATGAGAATAGAAGAAACTCCATCACAAAGAGGTCTTAAGAGAGCAGTTGAGATATTGATGGCATCAACTTTTAGACAAAGACTCGACAAATCTCAAATAACAAAAGTTGATGTTGCTTCGTCATTGTGAAGCTTAGAACCATGAAAAATTAATTAAAATGCTCTAGTGGTTTTGCGCCACCAAACATCTGCTACTTATTCCGAGCTACATTCTTTTTGTTATCTTCTCAAGTCTGATCGTTGTCAATCCACATTTTATTACTAGAAATTGTGTTCCTCGACCACTTCCTTAATACTGGTAGATTTGTTATTAAAGATTATGTTGTTGCGGCCTTGCGGGCAAAGTCCACCATGGTGTACAAAGATGAATAAAGTTTAGAATTGGATTTTTTTTATATATAATTACAAGTTAAATTATTAATTGTATCATTAGGCTCATTGTAGTTCAATAATTTCTTTGTAGAATAGGTCAACAAGTGAGAAGTTTTTAATAAAACCTCGGGCACCAAAATAAAATAAAAAATTCCAAGACCAAAATGATTTCTTATTGACGAAGACAAAATTATATATTTATCCATGACAAATCAGTACTTCAGATGAACAAGTTAACGGAGTTAAGCTTAGAACACTAAAGTAGAGAATTTTGAAACCCCACTCCCTAAAATGGAATGGAAGTAAAAGTAACTTAAAGTCCAAGATATCAAAATGTAAATTTTCCGAAAATTCCTTTGTAACCAAAATAGACCAAAGAATGGCAACGATATTTTTATCCTCCGAAGAATTTTGAACAAAACAATAATCCAATTTTTGACTGGAATGTGAACATAGGCCAGAAAACCAAGACCGAAACTACGGACTCACCAAAGACTGGTGGTTAATTCACTCCAACGGAAAATGTGATCCACTTTTTTTTCTTCTTTGTGACAGAAGCTGCATAATTACCGAAGAAAAGTACCCTTCATTCTAAGAAATGTAGTTACAGCCAAAGCATTGCGAATCAAAATCGGCCAGAAGTTTGGTATTTAGTTTTCAGTCAGTTGTCTTGTTGCGGATATACTTGAACCAGAAGCAATTCTTCATGGTAAGTTTCAATGGTTCCTTTGCACATCGTCACTCCAAAAGGACAGGATCAAAGAATCAGGTTGACTTACGCATACATTGAATAGTAAGAACCTGGCTGGCAGAGCATTGTACGTCCACCAAGTGCTAAAAATGCACCATGACCAAACACCCATATAACGGAATTCTGCATCAAGCAAGTTAATATCGAAATCTAGTCAAAGCCATGCAAATGCAGGGGAAAAGTAGAGCAAGGTAAACAGCTGGTTACCCTTTACAATATAAACACCTGATTACAAAATATTGTGAAACACCTTGCTAAGATGACAACAAAAAAAAAAAAAAAAAGAAAAGAAAAGCAAGGTGCATAGCTTTCCAGCAAAGTGTGCAAGGTGGAACTAACAGCACTGCTCTGTTCAAGGGCTCAATCGATTAAGACCTAATATACCCATTTACTATACATGTACACTATTGCAAATATCAACAGAAACGACTGAGCTGTTAGCTGTAAGAGAGATTGGTTTGAAACAAGTTTCTTACACTGTTTGCCCTTAGAAATGATGTTTCGTCACAGTTTATGAATAATCCACATCAGCAGATGAGGGAGAAAAAAAAGTATCCTTCTTGTTCTTGAAGATCTCAAACAAATGTTTATAATACCGTCGAGCAAGACGTGTGCATTCATCAGGGCCACTTGGATCATGCTGCCGTAGGTCATTCACTGACTTCATCCTCTTACAACATAGAACCCCATTAGTAAGAAACTTCGCAAGACTAGTTATCCTGGAAAAAGCATGAAGAGTGATAATAAGAACAATCACTAAATAAGACAGGGAGTTCAACTTCTCATAAAAG